>JAHHZJ010001195.1:0-66651 GCA_021437245.1 Aegilops speltoides | reverse complement strand
GTTACCGTAGGAATTGCCTTGGGTGTATCAAGCGTCCTGGCGTGGCTGGGTGACTATAAAGGTGCATTACGGTATCTCGAAAGTATCATTGGGTTGACACGGATCGAGGCGGGATTTGTCCTCCGTATGATGTAGAGGTATCTCTGGGCCCTTTCGGTAATGCATCATCATAATGAGCTCAATGTGACCAAGGTGTTGTACGGGATCATGCATTCACAGTGCGAGTAAAGTGACTTGCCGAGGCGAGGCTGAACAAGGTATTGGGATACCGGCGATCGAGTCTCGGGCAAATAACGTACCGATTGACAAAGGAATTGCATACGGGTTTTGATCGAATCCTCGACATCGTGGTTCAACCGATGAAATCATCGAGGAGCATGTAGGAGCCAACATGGATATCAGACCCGCTGTTGGTTATTGCCGAGTCGTCTCGGTCATGTCTGCGTGTCTCGAACCGTGGGGTCTACATAAGGTTCGGTGGCGCTAGGGTTAGTAGGAAGTCAAGTATGTGACCACGAATGTTGAGTCCGGATGAGATCCGGACGTCACGAGGAGTTCGGAAGGGTCGGAGGTAAAGAATAATATATAGGAAGTGGTGTTTGACCATCGGGGAAAGTTTGGGGTTTCGGTGAAATCTGGGACCACGGAAGGTCGAGGTCCACCAGGTGGGGCCACCTATCCGGAGGGCCCATGGGCTGAGAGGGAAGGAACCAGCCCACAAGGGGCTGGTGCGCCCCCCTAGGGTCCACCCCCTGCGCCTAGGGTTGAAACCCTAGGGGTGGGGCGCCCGCAGGCAGGGGTACTCCACCCCCTTGGCCGCCGCCCCACAGGAGATTGGATCTCGGGGCAGCCACCACAGGGGCCTATATAAAGGGGAGGGAGGGGGCTGCTGTACACAACTCCCAGGCGCAGCCCTCCTCCCAACACATCTCCTCCTCCGTAGAGCTCGTGAAGCCACAGCCGAATCTTGCTTCTCCACCATCATCATGCCGTCGTCTTTGCCGGTGGAGCTGTCTTCCTCAACCTCTCCTTCCCCTTGCTGGATCAAGAAGGAGGAGGCGTCGCTCGTCCCGTCGCGTGTGTTGAGCAGCGGAGGTGCTGTCCATTCAGCACTTGGCATCGGTGATCTGAATCACGTTCGAGTGCGACTCCATCATCACCTTGCAAGCTTCACTTGCGATCTACAAGTGGTATGTAGATGCAAACTCTCTCCGTTACTCGTTGCTTAGATGAACTCATAGATGGATCTTGGTGAAGCCGTAGGAAAAATTTTAATTTTCACAGCGTTCCCCAGATGGCATCATGAGCTAGGTCTGTCGTAGTTCTCTAATGCAGAGTAGAACACAATTTGTTGTGGGCGTTGATCTTGTCATCTTACTTGCCTCTACTAGTCTTTTCTTGCTCAGCGGTATTGTGGGATGAAGCGGCCCGGACCAACCTTACGTGCGCTTCGTGAGACCGGTTCCACCGGTGACATGCACTAGTTGCATAAGGTGGCTGGCGGGTGTCATCTCTCCACTTTAGTTGGGCGGATTCGATGAACAAGGCCCTTATGAAGGGTAAATAGAAGTTGACAAAATCACGTTGTGGTGATTAAGTGAGTAAAAGCGTTCTTGCTAGAACCCAATCGCAGCCACGTAAAGATGCAACAACAACTAGAGGGCGTCTAACTTGTTTTGCGCGATTGATCATGTGATGTGATATGGCGGAAGTTGTGATGAATGATGAATTGTGATGTATGAGATCATGTTCTTGTAATAGGATTCACGACTTGCATGTCGATGAGTATGACAACGGCGGGAATATAGGAGTTGTCTTTATTTTTTGTATGACCTGCGTGTCATTGAAGAGCATCATGTAAACTACTTTACTTCATTGCTAAGCGCGTTAGTCATAGAAGTAGAAGTAGTCGTTAGCGTGACAACTTCATGAAGACACGATGATGGAGATCATGATGATGGAGATCATGGTGTCAAGCCGGTGACAAGATGATCATGGAGCCCGAAGATGGAGATCAATGGAGCTTGATGATATTGGCCATATCATGTCACAACTATATAATTGCATGTGATGTTTATTATGTTTATGCATCTTGTTTACTTAGGACTGACGGTAGTAAATAAGATGATCCCTAAAATTTCAAGAAGTGTTCTCCCTAAGCGTGCACCGTTGCTACGGTTAAATGCGTTTCTAAGCACCACGTGATGATGGGTGTGATGGATCATACGTTCACATACAGCGGGTGTAAGACAGTTTTACCTGCGAAAACACTTAGGGTTAACTTGCGAGCCTAGCATGTGAGACATGGCCTCGGAACACGGAGACGAAAGGTCGAACACGAGTCGTATGGAAGATCGATCAACATGAAGATGTTCACCGGCGATGACTAGTCCGTCTCACGTGATGATCGGACACGGGCTAGTCGACTCGGATCGTGTAACACTTAGATGACTAGAGGGATGTCTAATCTAAGTGGGAGTTCATAATTTTGATTAAGAACTTTATTATCATGAACTTAGTCTAAAACCTTTGCAAATATGTCTTGTAGATCAATGGCCAGCGCTAATGTCAACATGAACTAGCAGCGTTCCTAGAAAACCAAGCTGAAAGATGATGGCAGCAACTATCTGGATTTGGGTCCGGAACACGAGATCATCCTCATAGCTGCCGAAAGCAATATGTCCTAGAAGGACCGCTAGGTGCCGCTCCGTCGAAGAACCAAGGCGTTATGAGCGGCAGCAAACTCATCTTGATGATTACTCCCTCGTTCGGTGCGGCATGCTCTGACTTAGAACCGGGGCTCCAAAAGCGTTTTGAGCATCACGGAGCATATGAGATGTTGAAGAGCTGAAACTAGTTTTCAAGCTCATGCGGGTCGAGAGATATGATGTCTCCGACAAGTTCTCGATTGTAAGATGGAGAGAACAGTTACATCGGTGAGCACATCACGAAGATATACAGGTTGCGCTTCGTATGACCAGTTGAACATTAACCTCCGGATAGGCGGTCATTGTGAGAATCCTCGATCGCTCCACCAAGCTACAAGAGCTTTGTGATGAACTACAACATGCGGGGATGGTAAAGACCATTCTGAAGTGTTCTCGATGCTGAAGTCAGCGAGGCTGAAATCAGAAAGAACATCAAGTGTTGATGGTCAATAAGACCACTAAGTTCAAGAAGGGCAAGGGTAAGAAGAACTTCAAGAAGGGCGGCAAAGATGTTGCAGCGCCCATAAGCTTTGTTGGGAAGAAGTCAAAGAATGGACCCAAGCACGAGACTAAGTGCTTTTATTGCAAGGGAAGAGGCTTTGGGCGGAACACCCCAAATACTTAGCGGATAAGAAGGCGGCAACACCAAAGGTATATTTGATATACATGTAATTGATGTGTACCTTACCGATTACTCGTAGTAACTCACAGGTATTTGATACGGTGCCGTTGCTCACATATGTAACTCACGGCGGGGCTGCGGAATAAGCGGAGGCTGGCGAAGGGCGAGGTGACGATCTTGGCGTCGGGAATGGTTCAGTCGATGTGATCGCCGTCGACCGCTGCCTCTACATTTACCCAGGGATTAGTTTTAAACCTCAATAATTGTTATTTAGTGCCAAGTTTGAGCATGAACATTGTATCTGGATCTCGTTTGATCACGAGATGGCTACTCATTAAGTCTGAGAATAATGGTTGTTCGATTTATATGAGAGATATGTTTTATGGTCATGCTCCGATGGTCGATGGTTTATTCTTAATGAATCTCGGCGTAATATTACACATGTTCATAGTGTGGATGCGAAAAGATGTAAAGTTGATAACGATAGTCCCACATACTTGTGGCCTTTGCCGACTTGGTCACATTGGTGTCAAGCGCATGAAGAAGCTCCATGCTGATGGACTTTTGAGTCTCTTGATTATGAATCGTTTGACACATGCGAACCATGCCTCTTAGGCAAAATGACCAAGACTCCGTTCTCGGAACAATGGGCGAGCAACCAACTTGTTGGAAATCATACATCTTGATGTGTGCGGTCCAATGGCGTTGAGGCTCGTGGAGGATATCGTTATGTTCTCACTCTCATTGACTTAAGTAGATATGGGTATGTCTACTTAATGAAACACAAATCTGAGACCTTTGAAAAGTTCAAGGAATTTCAGAGTGAGGTGGAGAATCAACGTGACGAAAGATAAAGTTCCTCTGATCGGATCGTGGAGGAGAATATTTAAGTCACGAATTTGGCACACTTAAGAAAATGTGGAATCGTTTCACAACTCACGCCGCTGGAACACCTCGGTGAAGCGGTGTGTCGAGCGTCGTGTCGCACTCTATTGGATATGGTGCGGTCTATGATGTCTCTTACCGATTTACGCTATCATTTTGGGGATACGCTCTAGAGACAGCTACATTCACTTTAAATAGGGCACCGTCTAAATCCGTTGAGGCGACACCGTATGAATTATGGTTTGGGAAGAAACCTAAGCTATCGTTTCTAAAAGTTTGGGGATCACGATGCTTATGTCAAGAAACTTCAACTTTAAAAGCTCGAACCCAAATCGGAAAAATCGTATTCATAGGATACCCTAAGGAAGCTGTCGGGTATACCTTCTACTTAAGATCCGAAGGCAAGATCTTTGTTGCCAGAATGGATGCTTTCTAGAAAGAGTTTCTCTCGAAAGAAGTAAGTGGGAGGAAAGTAGAACTTCGATGAAGTACTACCTCTCGAGCAGGAAAGTGGTGCAGGCGAGGAAACCGTTCTGTGATGCCCACACAAGCTGAAGAGGAAAGCGTTGATGATGATCAAGGTACCGGATCAAGTTACTCTTGAACCCGAAGGTCCACGAGGACACGTTCCGCACAGTGAATGCAGCAACCTGTCATGGAAATCATGTTGCTAGACAACAATGAACCTTGAACTATGAAGAAGCAATGGCGGGCGGATTCCAACAAATGGCTTGAGGCCATGAAATCCGAGATAGAATCCATGTATGAAAACAAAGTATGGACTTTGTGAGACTTGCCCGATGATCGGCGACGATAGAAAATAAATGGATTTTTAAGAAGAAGGCGGGCCAGCGGATGGTAATGTTACCATCTATAAAGCTCGACTTGTCGCTAAGGGTTATCGACAAGTTCAAGGGATTGACTCTGACGAGACATTCTCTCCCGTGGCGAAGCTTAAGTCCGTCGAATCATGTTAGCAATTGCGCATACTATGATTATGAGATATGGCGGATGGACGTCAAAGCGGCATTCCTTAATGGACATCTTAAGGAAGAGCTGTATATGATGCAGCGGAAGGTTTTGTCGATCCTCGAGCGCTAACAAAGTATGCAAGCTCAGCGATCCATTTATGGACTGGTGCAAGCATCTCGGAGTTGGAACATTACGCTTTGATGAGATGATCAAAGCGTTTGGGTTATCTTGAGACTTATGGAAAGCCTGCGTTTACAAGAAAGTGAGTGGGAGCTCCGTAGCATTTCTCTGTTATATGTAGATGACATACTCTTGATGGGAAATGATCGACACTCTGGACAACATTAAGGCCTACTTGAACAAGTGTTTTTCAATGAAGGACCTTGGAGAAGCTGCTTATATATTAGGGATCAAGATCTATAGAGATAGATCGAGGGCGCCTCATAGGTCTTTCACAAGCACATACCTTGATAAGATTTTGAAGAGGTTCAAAATGGATCAGTCAAGAAGGGTTCTTGCCTATGTTACAAGGTGTGAAACTGAGCTCAGCTCGATCACCGACCACGACAAAAGATAAAGAAGAGATGAGTGTCATCCCTATGCTTCACCATAGGATCTATTATGTATGCCATCTTTGTGTACCAGACCGATGTAAACCTTGCCGTAAGTTTGGTTGCAAGATACCAAAGTAACCCGACAAGGAACCTGAACAGCGATCAAGAATATCTGAAGTACACGAAAGGACAAAGGACATGTTTCTCGTTTATGGAGGCGAAGAGCTCAAATCGTAAAGGGTTACGTCGGCGCTAGCCGACTCGGATCTGGATGACTCTAAGTCACAAACCGGATCGTGTATATGTTGAATGGTGGAAGCGATGGCTGGTGCGGTTGCAAGCGAAGCGTCATGGCGGGATCTCGTGTGAGCGGAGTACATGGCAGCCTCGGAGGCAGCGCATGAAGCGATTTGGGTGAAGGAGTTCATCACCGACCTAGAGTCATACCCAATGCGTCGGGGCCGATCAAACTCTTACGTGACAACACTGGAGCTATTGCCCTTGCCAAGGGCCCGGGTTTCACAAGAAGACCGAGCACATCAAGCGTCCTTTCAACTCCATCCGTGAAAATGTTCAAGATGGAGACATAGAGATTTACAAAGTGCACGCGGATCTGAATGTCATGAGATCCGTTGACTAAACCTCTCTCGCGTGCAAAACATGATCAACACGAGAACTCTATGGGTGTTCGATTCATCACAATGTAACTAGATTGGTGACTCTAGTGCAAGTGGGAGGCTGTTGGAAATATGCCCTAGAGGCAATAATAAAAGGATTATTATATTTCAATGTTCATGATAATTGTCTTTTGTTCATGCTATAAATGTATTATCCGGAAATCGTAATACGCGTGAACACTTAGACCCAATGAGTCCCTAGTGAGCCTCTAGTTGACTAGCTCGTTGTGATCAATAGATAGTCATGGTTTCACGACTATGGACATTGGATGTCGTTGATAGCGAGATCACATCATTAGGAGAATGATGTGATGGACAAGACAATCATAAGCATAGCATAAAAGATCGTATAGTTAGTTTGCTAGAAGCTTTGCCAATGTCAAGTATCTATTCCTTCGACCATGAGATCGTGTAACTCCGGTTACCGTAGGAGTGCCTTGGGTGTATCAAGCGTCTGGCAATGCGGGTGACTATAAAGGTGCATTACGGTATCTCCGAAAGTATCTGTTGGGTTGACACGGATCGAGGCTAGGATTTGTCACTCCGTTATGGCGTAGAGGTATCTCTGGGCCCTTTCGGTAATGCATCATCATAATGAGCTCAATGTGACCAAGGTGTTGTACGGGATCATGCATTCTGATGCGAGTAAAGTGACTTGCCGAGGAGCGAGACTGAACAAGGTATTGGGATCACGGCGATCGAGTCTCGGGCAAATGCGATACCGATTGACAAAGGAATTGCATACTGAGGTTTGATCGAATCCTCGACATGCGTGGTTCAACCGATGAAATCATCGAGGAGCATGTGGGGCCGACATGGATATCGGACCCGCTGTTGGTTATTGCCGAGAGTCGTCTCGGTCATGTCTGCGTGTCTCCCGAACCGTAGGGTCTACACATAAGGTTCGGTGGCCTAGGGTTAGTAGGAAGTCAAGTATGTGACCACGAATGTTGTTGAGTCCGGATGAGATCCGGACGTCACGAGGAGTTCGGAAGGGTCGGAGTAAAGAATAATATATAGGAAGTGGTGTTTGACCATCGGGAAAGTTTGGGGTTTCGGTAAAATCTGGGACCACGGAAGAGTCGAGGTCCACGGGTGGGAGCCACCTATCCGGAGGGCCACATGGGCTGAGAGGAGGAACCAGCCCACAAGGGGCTGGTGCGCCTATAGGGTCCACCCTGGCGCCTAGGGTTGAAACCCTAGGGGTGAAGCGCCCCAGCAGGCAGGGGTACTCCACCCCCTTGGCCGCCCCCCCAGGTTGGATCTCGAGGGCAGCCTACAGGGGCCTATATAAAGGGGGAGGAGGGGGCTGCGTGCACAACTCCCAAGCGCAGCCCTCCTCTCCCAACACATCTCCTCCTCCGTAGAGCTCAGTGAAGCCACAGCCAGATCTTGCTTCTCCACCATCATCACGCCCGTCGTCTTTGCCGGTGGAGCTGTCTTCCTCAACCCCTCCTTCCCCTTCTGGATCAAGAAGGAGGAGGCGTTGCTCGTCCGTCGTGTGTGTTGAGCAGCGGAGGTGCTGTCCGTTCAGCACTTGGCATCGGTGATCTGAATCACGTTGAGTGCGACTCCATCATCACCTTGCAAGCTTCCGCCTGCGATCTACAAGTGGTATGTAGATGCAAACTCTCTCCGTTACTCGTTGCTTAGATGAACTCATAGATGGATCTTGGTGAAGCCGTGGGAAAAATTTTAATTTTACTAGCGTTCCCCACAGTTTATCATCCATGCATCATGTTTAAATTTTATGAAACTTGAAATGGGGATGGCCTAAACCCTAGCATCAAAGGAATTCACTAGGTTCAACTAAAATATTTTAGTGATTTCCAAATGGTTTTAAAAAATGTTCATCATTTACGGAAAATGCTAGAACCATAACGAGAGGTGTTGCACATTTTCCATGACATCTTTGGGCTCTGAATTAAATCATATGGTATTTTCATTTGGGCATTTGAATACTATAAAATATTTGAAATGCTCAAATAATCATAAACTAAAATGTTCTTGATAGATATATTCTAAGCAGTAGCCATGATTAGTTTCATGATTTTTGAAACTACTGAGTATTTTAATAAAGCCCTAAAATTCTGAGAATAATAGAAAACTGAAACAAATAGAAAGCAGAGAGAAAAAACCACTGGCCACTTACAGCGAGGCCCACTACTTTGTCATTTAGCAGCCAATTTGGGCAAAGCCAGCCCAGCCATACCACCGCCAACTCCTACGCCTTCCTCCTCTGCCGGGGAGGGCGGCGCGTGGCATGGCCTTAGCCCAGCAGCCTTGACCACCTCCACCTGCACTGCGTCCCGTCGCTGGATCTCTCCCAGACGCCACGCACCCCAGACCCCTCTCACTCTCTCCCAGGCCCTCTCCTCCTCTCGCTCTCCTGCGCGCAGCCACCGAGCAGGCCGCCACCACCGGCGCCGTTCGCCCGTAGCCCATCCACCGCCTAGCCTCCTCGGCATGTCCGGGAGATCCGCCTCCGTCGTCTGTGCCTCCTCGAGGGACACACGCACCGCCAGGGCGCCCCAACATCGACATCTTCAACGTCTTCTTCGCCCGCCACGAAAGATCCCCCTCGCTGCTCCGCTCGCTCGGTGCTTCCCGAGCTCGTCGACCCATAGCGTGATCACCGTGAGCTCTGTCCGGACACCCCTCTCCCTTGCCTCGTTTGCCGCCGTAGCCACGCCCACTGCGACGAATCGCGCCGCCTGGCGCTCGTCGCGGCGAAGCCCGGTGACCTTTGGTCCCCGCGTCGCGTCCGTTGCACTCGCGTTCCCTAAACAAAACTAAGCGCGACAGCGTCTCATTTGCACATCACGCCGCCGTCCCGAAACGCCCGAACCACGGCCGCCGCCTGCGCTAAATCGCGGCGCCACTCCGCCACTCGGCGCCACCACCACCTGGTTGGATGCGGATGGCGTCGCATCCGTGGCTGTGCTCCATGGCGTAAGCAGCGCCACATAAGCGAATCCGTCGCTCGCTTGCGTCTGGACTCGCCGGCTAAACGCCGGCGGGTTTGACCCAATGACCGGGGTTTGACCTCCCACAGGTGGTGGCGTGTGGGCGGGCCCTGTTTAATTAGCGTTAGGTTTAATTGGTGTTAGTTAACTAGTTAATTAGGTGGTCAGCGACGCGGGCCCCTTGTTGGCGATTTAGTTAGGATTGATTTAGCACTAATTAACTCCGTTAATTAAGCTGAGACAACGGCGTATGGGCCCCCGGTGGGTTTGACCTGGAAGCGCCAGATTGACCTGCTGACGTCATGATGATGTCGGTGACGCGATAATTTATTTTACGGATTTATTTTTATATAAGAAATTCGAGAAAATAGCCAAAACTCTAAAATTCATATAAAATCAACGTAGCTCCAAATCAAACAAATTATATATGAAAATTATCAGAAAAATTCAAGGAATCCATCTGTACCATTTTCATGCATGTTTGAACAATGTTTGTCCTCTGTTTTGGACAAAACAAATAAAGGGCATTTAAGTAATCACATATGGAGTTTGAATTTGAATCTTGTATTCAAACCAACTTCATTTAATCTGTTGCTAGTTGCATTAGCCCAACACTCATTTTGCCATGTCATGATCATGCATCATATAGTGCATTGCATTGATTGTGTTTCCTTCTCTATTGCGGTACTTGTCCCTTTCGATGAGGCGTGGTTTCGACGATGAATTGATGACACCGATGAAGAACTATATTATCTTGAAAGTGCGGGCAAGCAAAACCCCTTGTTCATTCGATACAATCCCACTCTCTCGCTCCTGCTCTCTTTTCTGCATTAGGACAACGATTCATCACATTACTTGCTGCGGTAGCTGAACCCTTATCCTCTGCATGACTGTCATTCCACGGTAAATAGATGAAACCCACTAGCATGAGTAGGAGTTGTTTGAGCCATGTTGTGCCTACTCATTCATGCTTGTTTGTCATGCACTCTCTTGCTTAGAGTTGAGTCGGGTGCGATTCATCGAGGATGAATCGGGGTGTGTGAACATGTCCTCTTGTGTGTGAGCTAAGTGTGAGAACACGATTTGGTAAAGGTAGCGGTGAGAGGCCATGTAGGAGTACATGGTGGGTTGTCTCATTGCAGCCGTCCTCGGGAACTGAGTTACGTGTTTGTGATCCATGATTCAGCTACTACCATGCATTGGGCCCGAAACCAATGGACCCTCTAAACTTCTTAATCACCCTTGTCCTCTGTCCGGGAGTTGCAAGTAGTTTAGTGTTTATAGTATCTTTGGAGGCGTCTTGGCCTTGATCGTGAAAGGTGAGCTGTGATCACGGTAGGCACGTGGCTGGATGTAAACGGGCGCCCGTTTGGTGTCACGGAACCTGTACACATCGTTTGGGGCTGTGAAAACTTGGTAGAACTCCTCATAGATGGAACCCAAATAGGCGATAAACCTGGACTAGGGACTTGAGTGTTTAGGTAGGTGTGGCCGACACCCACGTTGGGCTTCGCTTGAAGGTTGCAGTACATGTAGATGTATGCGGCGGTAAGTGGTGAGCGTGTGTGAAGAAGTACACCCTGCGGGGTTAATATGATCTATTGAATAGCCGTGTCATGGTAAAGGACTTACGGGTTGCCTATAACAGTTCATAGACAAGTGAAAGTGGATACTCTAAAATCGCAAGATAGCGTGAGTGCTATGGATGGCGTTCTCGTGGGGAGGCAGGGAGGATCCGTACTTGCGATCGTAGTCTAGGATAGCCACGAGTCAAAGCTGGCTTCTTGCTGTTAAACTCCACCATCCCTTTATTGATAATGATGCATATGTAGTTAGTTACGATGTAAGTCTTCTTTGGGTACATTTGTACTCACGTTTGCCTATTTTATGTTTTTGCGAGAGACCTCGGTCTCGCTAGTAGTTCAGCGTGGACTTGACGTTTAGCTTGTTACCTCAGCTACGATCTTGTGCCCTCGGCGAGGATCACAGGTAGATAGTCGGGCTTCTAAGCCCTTTTCATTTGTAGATGTCGTACTCGGACATGTTAGCTTCGCTTGTGCTTGACTTGTATGCTCACGAATGTTGGGTCATGAGACCCTGTTGGTAATATCCGCTCCTCGGGCCTAATGAATGAATACTTGAGTCGTAGAGTCATGTTGTGATGCCATGTTGTATTTGCACATATCGAGCATATTGTGTGTATGTTATTGAAATGCTTGGTATGTGTGGGATCGACTATCTAGTTGTTTATCTTTAGTAGCCTCTCTTACGGAAATGTCTCCTAGTGTTTCCACGAGCCATGGTAACACTCTTTGCTTTCTGGAACACTTAGGCTGGCCGACATGTGTCCTTCTTCGTTCTGTGTCATCCCTTGAAATGTCGCGTTAGTACTGGAGTCTGTTAGCCCTTCTGCCGGTTTCACGGAATCTGCTAGCCCGATGCTACTGCCGGAACTTATTCGCCGATGACCAAACACGTTCGATCTTTGAGTCATGGATGCTGTCCTGTAAGTCTGTGCCACTTTGGGTTTCTGACTAGCCATGTCAGCCGGGCTCCTTTTCATATGGATGCTAGCGACACTATCATATCGTGTGCCAAAAGGCGCCAGCGGTCCGGGCAAAATGGCGACACCGTGGGGATACGTCGTGAGGCGCAAAGTGATATGAGGTGTTACATGCTAGATCGATGTGGCATTGAGTCGGGGTCGACATTCAATCACCGTACTCATCGATTATCGGTGACCTTGAATAAACGCCTTCTCAAGCGAGATCCCTTAGCTCCCGGCCGTACACGGTTGGCGCGAACTCTCCGGCCTGCCGGACTTGAGAATACCCTCGTGATGACACCTCGAGTCGTCCTCCCCACTGACGATCTCGGCGGATGGGCGTCTCGCTCTCCATCATCTCGGACGAAGGTCCCCCGAAGACGAGCTCATCTGAGAAGGACAGAGATCCGAACTACAAGGTAAAAACTTAGGTTATCCTCAGAAGCACAAATAGGGATGTCCCTTATTACAAAACTCCCCCTTTTCTACTTACAGCTCGCTGGAGGGCGGTTTTCGGAAGCGGTCCTCTTCTCCCCTTGGAAGGGGGGATTCTCGATCCCTCCTTTCTCGAAAGCCTCCTTGGTAGAGGCGGTAGCTTCTCTGTTTTCCCCTTCGCCTTCCTCCGAAGGCGCAACCTCCAGCATCTTGACCAGCGCGGGATCCGGCGTGGTCTCCGGGAGGGGGGCCGGACACCGTATCAGTTTTGCTTGCGCTATCCACTCCTGCTCAGAGGACAATTGGTTAAAAGGCAAATCCAAGATATGCAAACAAACGGTATGTTCGGACACAGAGATACTTACTTGTGTATCTGGGCGATTGCAGCTTAGGCGGGCGTCCTCGGTCAATTCCGGACACACCACTTGTGATCCGAAGAACAATTTGTACATCTCCATGGGTGTCGTACCCATGAAGTGTTGGAGAACTCGTGGTCCCTCCGGATTGAATTCCCACAGCGGAGAGGGCGGCGTTTGCGAGCGAAGAGCGCCTAATCGGCATAACCTGCATCACCACGACCAGATCGATCTCCCTCTCTTGGAGGTCTCGAATCCGGCCTGCAATAGGGGTATGTCCTTTGGCCCCCAGTTGAGCCTTGGTTGACCAAAGACATCGATCGTCGTGGATGTCCGGCGAAATATGGTGGCGGCTTCACTGCTTGCCCACAGGGCGGTAATATAAAACCCTCCTGTTGCCTGGCAGAGCTCCTCTGGAAAAGAGCCCTCGGGCCATGGAGCATCGGCTCTCCCTGCTAAAACCGCCCGCCGCTTTCTGCTTGGCGCCCCTCGATCATCTTGGCTCCACATTGAAGGTTTGAGCCACAAACCGAAGTGGGGGTAGTCACGGAGGAAGGCCTCACAGACGACAATGAATGCGAGATGTGGAGGATGGACTCGGGCCAGTCATGGAATTCCAATCCATAGTAAAACAGGAGCCCTCTCACAAAAGGATCCATCGGAAGCCTAAACCCGGCGGAGGTGGGACACAAACCACGGCAGCTCTCGCCGGGCTCGGGAGTAGGAATGACTTGCCCTTTGGCGGGCAGCCTATCACGAAATCTCGCTGGTCGGATCACAGCTTCTCTCAACTTTAGCACATCCTCTTATGTGACGGAGGAGGGCATCCACCGGCCCTGTAGGTCGGAGCCGGACATTGCCAAAAGTCCGAAGCGCTCGAATCTGGGGCTCTGGGTGTTGGAACTCAAGGCGAATGGCAGATTCGATTGAGGGTTGAAGAAAAATGAGCCTTGGTCCCATTATAAAGAGGGAGAATACCAAGAGCCGTCCCCGTGATCGTTTGGGACTTGCCTTCGGTAGAGGAGGCGTGGCAGCGAGCGGTTGAGTTACTACGTCCGTATTGATGAGAATCCGGAATAAGGGAACACGATCTACGCTTCGACAAGGCGTGCCAAAAAACGCTTAGCTAAGCGCTGAGGTGGTATAGTAAAAATGATTCAAGTAAAGGCTTGGTAGTGGTGTGACGTCCGCATACAAAATCGTCGTGATTGAACTTGTGTACATATTATTCTCTCTACGGTGGTATGTGTAATTTATTTTGCGAGCGGACACTATCACGGTGTTCACAATCCGCCTTGCAATGCGAAGACAATATACGTCGGACTCATCGTCATTGAAGCTTGGTTCGAGGAGCTCTTGAGGAGTCCTAGACTAGGGGTGTCGGATAGCGGACTATCATCATCGGCGGACTCCAAGACTATGAAGATACAAGATTGAAGACTTAGTCCGTGTTGGATGGGACTTTCCTTGGCGTGGAAGGCAAGCTTGCAATCTGGATATGTAGATCTCCTACCATTATGGCCGACTCTGTGTAACCCTAGCCCTCTCCGGTGTCTATATAAACCGGAGGGTTTGAATAAATAGAGACGAACAACCATAACAACAATCATACCATAGGCTAGCTTCTAGGGTTTAGCCTCCTTGATCTCGTGGTAGATCCACTCTTGTACTACCCATATCATCAATATCAATCAAGCGGGAGTAGGGTTTTACCTCCATCGAGAGGGCCGAACACAGGTAAAAATGTCGTGTCCCTTGTCTCTGTTACCATCCGCCTAGGCCTTGAGTTAAGGACCCCCTACCGAGATCCGCGGTTTTGTCACATCCACAGGTTACATTATGCACTAGGTTAGACCCTCATGTGTGCATCATGTTTTAATTCAAATGAAATTTGGATTGAGGATTTTCAAAGCCTCGAAACCTTCTAAAATGATCAACATTAAAATCTTCTCAAAGAAGTCCAAGAAAATGTTCCTCTAGTCCTGAAAATATTGCAAGAGGTAAAACTCAAAACAATATTTTGGTATCTCAAACTAATTATTTTGGGCCTTTGAAATAAATTCAATAACTATTTGCATTGGATATATATTTGATATATAAATGATATATGTCCAATATCTTTGGAACATTTATGTGGTTTGGTATATATTTAGTTCTAGCCACATAACTATTTTTGAGGATTTTATAAAATGGTTTAGTATTTTACTAAACTAAAACAACCTGAAAAAAAACACAAAAAAAACAGAAATAGGAAAAGCAAAGAGAAGCGGAAGGACTACAGGCGCTCACCTCTCAACCCACTGGCCCGGCCTTGTGGTGAGGCTGGCCCAGCCCACCACGCCACTTCTCCCCTGTCGTCTTCCTCCTCGCCCAAAGCTGCTCGGTGGCAGCCTTGGCACCTGCGCCCGGCCACCTCCTCCCTCCCGGCCTGCTTGGCTCCTCCTCGGCGCCCGGTGGCGCCACGCACCCCGGTCCCCTCTCCTCTCTCCCGAGCGCCCTTCCCTCCTCTGCTCTCTCCCCTGCCTTGGCCAGCCTTGCATGCGCCACCGACCACCGTTCCGTAGCCACCGCGATCCCTCGCCCTCCGTCGTGCCCAAAAGCTCCACCACGTCGCCGGCTACTCCTCCGCCAATAAGCAGCGCCTCGGGAAGCCTGGGCGCCTCCATCAGCGTCGTCTTCATCCCGATGCGCCGGAGATCCACTCTGCCGCCCGTTCGCTCGGTCCTCCTTGAGCTCGCCGTCTGCACCGATGAAACCGCCGTGAGCTTCTCCCTCGAACCATCCTCTCCGTTTTCGTTTGCACTCCGTAGCCGCCAAACCACTCCCACACCGTCTGCGCGCCGCCCTCGCTCACCGCCCGGCGTGATCGGCGACCAAATGATCCGGCCGTCGTGCCTAACTGCGCTTCGCCGCCTCGCGTAACCACGGAAGTGCTAACGCCGCGCCGCCTAAACCATCGCAGCAGCGTTTCGCGCATGCCCGAGCGCCGACCGCCGCTGCCGAGCTTCGTCGGCGCCGTTCAGCCACCCGAGCCGAGCCACCACCTCGGTGGATCTTGGCGACCTCGGCTCCCGTGGGTGGTCTCCTCTGTTCAAATAATTAAGCGAACGCGCGTTTCAGCGCTGCTCCGCCAGCGTCTGTCGTCGCCGGCGACCGTCGCGATGAGGGTTGACCGGCCGACGGCGTGGTTTGACCCGCTGGCTGGGTTAACTTCCCCCTGTCCCGCGACATGCGGGCCCGCCCGTAATTAATCTAGTTTAGGTTTAAATTTAATTAGTTTAACCTGGGTTAGTGCTAATTAAACTAGGTTAGTATAGTTAGAGAGCGACGCGGGACCCACTGGTCAGGTTTGACCTGGCGGCGCTGTTGACCTGCTGACGTCATGATGATGTCGGTGTGTGATAACTTATTTTGGATTTGTTTTATATAAAAATTCGAGAAAATAACCAAAACTCTAAAATTCATAGAAATTCAACCGTAGCTCCAAATCAAATAATTTATATATGAAAAATTATCAGAAAAATTCAAGGAATCCATCTGTACCACTTTCATGCATGTTAGAACAACTTATAGCTGCTGTTTAGCACAAATCAATTTAATGGCATTTGAATAATCACATATGGAGTTTGAATTTGAATCTTGTATTCAAACCAACTTCATCTAATCTGTTGCTAGTTGCATTTGCTCAAAAACACCAGCATGTTGCCATGTCATAGCATGCATCATATTGTGCATTGCATTGATCGTGTTTCCTCTGTGTTTTTCCGGTGTTGTTCCCCTCAGGTAGACATTGTGCAAGCGATGTGATCGTTGACAGCGATGAAGACTCAATGTTATCTTGAAAGTGCCGAGCAAGCAAAACCCCTTGTTCATTCGATACAATCCCACTCTCTCGCTCCTGCTCTCTTTTCTTGCATTAGGACAACAACAATTCAAGCATTACTTGCTGCGGTAGCTGAACCCCTTTGTCCTTTGGATGACTGTCATTCCACGGTAAATAGATGAAACCCACTAGCATGAGTAGGAGTTGTTTGAGCCTGTTGTGCCTACTCATACATGCTTGCTTGTCATGCACTCTTTGCTTAGAGTTGAGTCGGTCACGATTCATCGAGGATGAATCGGAGGTGTGTGAACATGTCCTCTTGTGTGTGAGCTAAGTGTGTGAACACGATTTGGTAAAGGTAGCGGTGAGAGGCCATGTAGGAGTACATGGTGGGTTGTCTCATTGCAGCCGTCCTCGGGGCCTGAGTTACGTGTTTGTGATCCATGATTCAGCTACTACCACGCATTGGGCCCGAAACCAATGGACCCCTCGGCTTCTTAATCACCCTTGTCCTCTGTCCGGGAGTTGCAAGTAGTTTACAGTGTTTGTAGTATCTTTGGAGGCCATCTTGGCCTTGGCCGTAAAGGGGTGGGCTGTGATCACGGTAAAACACGTGTACAGTGTCTGCAGGCGCCCGTTTGGTGTCTCGGGAACCTGTTCACATCGTTTGGGGCTGTGGCGAAACTTGGCGGAACTCCTCATAGATGGAACCCAAATAGGCGATAAACTGGACTAGGGACTTGAGTGTTTAGGTAGGTCGTGGTGACACCCATGTTGGGCTTCGCTTGAAGGTTGCAGTACATGTCGTGTAAGCGGTAAGTGGTGAGCGTGTGTGAAGAAGTACACCCTGCGGGGTTAACATCATCTATTGAATAGCCGTGTCATGATAATGGACTTGGGTTGCCTATAACAGTTCATAGACAAGTGAAAGTGGATACTCTAAAATCGCATAAGATAGCGTGAGTGCTATGGATGGCATTCTCGTGGGGAGGCGGGAGGCGGATCCATAGTGGTGTATTGATGTGGTGAATATGTGGACTCGTGTGCATACCTCAAAAGAGTTACTTGCGATCGTAGTTTAGGATAGCCACCGAGTCAAAGCTGGCTTCTTCTGCTGTTAAACTCCACCATCCTTTGTTGATAATGATGCATATGTAGTTAGTTACGATGTAAGTCTTCTTTGGGTACATTTGTACTCACGTTTGCCTATTTTATGTTTTGCGAGAGAGACCTCGGTCTCGCTAGTAGTTCAGCGTGGACCTCGACGTTTAGCTTGATACCTCAGCTACGATCTTGTGCCCTCGGCGAGATCTGGTAGATAGTCGGGCTTTCAAGCCTTTTTCATTTGTAGATGTACGTACTCGGACATATTAGCTTCGCTTGTGCTTTGATTTGTATGCTCACGATTGTTGGGTCATGAGACCCTGTTTGTAATATCTACGCTCCTCGGGCCTAATCAATAAATACTTGAGTCGTAGAGTCATGTTGTGATGCCATGTTGTATTTGCACATATCGAGGCATATTGTGTGTATGCTATTGAAATGCTTGGTATGTGTGGGATCGGCTACCTAGTTGTTTATCTTTAGTAGCCTCTCTTACTGGAAATGTCTCCTAGTGTTTCCAGAGCCATGGTAGCTTACTCTTTGCTCCGGAACACTTAGGCTGGCCGCATGTGTCCTTCTTCGTTCTGTATACATCGCCGAGAAATGTCGCGTTAGTCTGCGAGTCTGTTAGCCCTTCTGACTGGTTTACGAGTCTGCTAGCCTAGTGCTACAGCCGGAACTCACTTTCGTGATGACCGACACGTTCGATCTTTGAGTCATGGATGCTGTCCTGTAAGTCTGCCCACTTTGGGTTTCGACTAGCCATGTCGGCCGGGCTCCTTATCATATCGATGCTAGCGACACTATCATATCGTGTGCCAAAAGGCATAAGCGGTCCGAGCAAAATGGCGACACCGTGGGGAATACGTCGTGAGGCGCAAAGTGATATGAGGTGTTACATGCTAGATCGATGTGGCATTGAGTCGGGGTCTGACAGCTTTGGTATCGAGCTTGTTGCTGTAGGATTACCAAGCCAAACTGGTGAAGTTGAGTCTAGAAATGCTTTAGTTATATGTAGGGAATTGATTGTGGGATGGAGCGTAAGGCTCTTTTTACTCCTTATACCTCATGGCCTTACGATGCTGAGTCAACCTCTTCTCTTCTCACGGGGTTTAAGAACTAGGCCTTCTCATCTATCTATCGGGATGGCGTGTTACTAATCCATAGACTTATAAATTGTTAGTTTCAAATCTCGGTTCAGTTTTACTATTTGGTATGTTCATAAATGCTGATCTCGAAACCTTGATATTGTGCTTGAATGGCTATGCCACCATTGTTGTAACATGTCTCCAATCATTTTGAGCATTTACAGCCGTTATCTTTGTCAAGAGTCATCCTAGGTTTCTAAACAATTTGATGCACTTGCAAATCCTCTCCCTCTGGTTTTGATGTTCCTTTGGGCCAGGTTAATCACACTAATGCTGAGTTGAGGTATTCTATTGCCTCGACAAATATGTTGGAATTATTATTATGACCTAGGTGTCTTAGGGATCATCTAGTAATCTAGCCATGATTTGTATCGATGTGAAGATTACGGCCATCGGTCTCGAAAGCATCCGTGATGTTATTAGTTAGTAGGTATTCCATTACGGGGTTCTTGAACCGAGATTCACCTACCTACTTCATGTTGTTAGTGTTGCTTTCGTTCCTTTAGGATATTAGTACCCTTTGCGACAGTCTTCGAGGTCCGTGGTATTTCCTTCTCCCAAATACTATGAACCACTCATGGCAGAAGTTTGTTGGATCAAAAGATCACAACAAGAGTGCTCTCGAAGAGTTCTCCATGCTATATTGTGACTCTGCCAGTTCTACCTCTCTGCATGGGTTATCTGGAAGAAACATGTTGAACTTGGTTCGACATACTAATCTATGCATCCACAACTCAGAAAGTTATATGTTCCTTTGAGTTGTCCCTCTTAGTTATATTCTGTCCTCCGTTTATCAATTGATAGTCAAGAGTATGCGTGCATTCGTTTATCGATGCCTATTATTCTTGTGGTCCGTCAAGCCATTCTATTCGGAATGACTAGGAGAAACAAACTCGATACCTCATCCATATCTAGGATTGGGTCAAGCGGTTGTACTCTGCGGATCAAATTGCTAATCTAGCTTTTGCTCTGTTCTACCTTGGAGTATTTCCATCTTTATGTCAAGAATGTCATGGGAATTGCACCATCCTATGAATTCTTGATGTAGTAATACTTCTTGCCATCATTGTTCATTCCTCGGTTTCCGTGTTATTGTAACGGAATGCCGACAAGTGAATCGTGGTGTGTGAAATCAATACTGCTAGCAACTCCGTTGCTTGGTAGTTAAATGGACGATAACCTCATTCTTAGTGTGTTGATTATTGAATCGTCACCCTAAGACTGATTGTGCTACCTAGTCCTTATTTCGGTGCACCTCTCGATCAATGAGTTAGGGCTATGCCAATCCTTGGTTATTTGATCATATCGTCTTGCCCTGAAAAGCAAGATTGTTCTCGAGCTTAGTAACATATCGGTGGTTCGTGATTTTCCGAATATCTCCTCAGAAGTATTACCAGGTTGTCACATGACCGCTATGTTGAGTTCGTGATCAAGTTAGTTTCATATAAACCATCCCTTCTCCAAGAATCTGTTGCATACCCACAGCTAGTTGGTTAAGCTAAACAACAACTTGGAGAGTTGGAAGATAAAAGCTTGTCGACTTAGCTCATATTAAGGGATATCTTGTATAAGTGTTGAAGAAAGGTAATATCTTCATTGATTGATCCTCGTGATCGGTTGTTGGACTTATTGTCTTGCCAAAACTTTGATTTGAGTGTGGGCTATCGTCAAATCAAATCGGAACCAACGATGTTAAGTAATGTTGTCTTACTCGTGGATTTTCCTCGAGCATACACCATATATCTTTTGGAGTCGACCAATACTACCACCTTGTTCACATAGTTATGGAATTCCATCTCATTGGGAGTCTGGATGAA
Source organism: Aegilops speltoides (assembly GCA_021437245.1). Classification (NCBI taxonomy): domain Eukaryota; kingdom Viridiplantae; phylum Streptophyta; class Magnoliopsida; order Poales; family Poaceae; genus Aegilops; species Aegilops speltoides. Next base: position 46,039 of record JAHHZJ010001195.1, on the reverse strand, counting down.
TTGTTGTTGAGCCCATCGACAACATCCTTGTCTTCTCCATAGTTTTGTTGAACATTAAGCTAGTGTTGGAAACTTTTGAAAGCATTTGTTCATGCTAGCTCATGAAGCTTATGCTCGGACGTAAGAAGTGACTTCCTCCAGTTCATGTGCATTTGATGTAAGTTGCCGCCGTGGATTCGAGAAAGTCAATGTTGCCTCCTTTGGAATCATCCCAAGTCAGTCATGCATACGTGCGAAGTATTCTGTGGTCTGGAGACTTGCAACCTTCATTCTATATGTATTCCTAGCACACCAAGCCACTGATTGACTTGTTCAAGGAGAAGAAGTTCCTTCTTAAGAATCATGACTTATGTTAGGACTTCGCTATCCTCAATGATGATTCCCAACCAGAACTCGGTAGTGTTTTGTTGTAAGACTACTACGTGGTCATGCTTATGCAGGACAGCGTGTTCACATGTTTGTGGCGAGAATCGGCTCATATTTTGGAGCTTACTACCGTAGTCCATTTCGAGAATCTCATAGCGTCATCTCGTCGGTTTGTGTTGCAAACTTTCATTTCTCTTTCTAGACCTGATGAGTCTGGAATGCTCTGACACCAACCAGATCTGAATCTTAGGCAGATATGATGGTTGGAACATTTCCCAAGAACTATAATATTGGTCTCGCGATAACCGGTAAAGTGGATCTCGTGGCCAACACACCTAGCCGGAAGACCAATTATTGTAGTATCTTGGTTGAAGAAGTTGACCACCTCCCCATAAGGATTTCGCAAGATTTACTTCCGAAGCTATTCTTTATGGATTCTTGAGTTCTCGAAGTCCGACCTTTACTTAATGTTCTGAATGCCAAACCATATCAATAAATGGGTTCGCTAGCACATCAAGGAGAACATTAGAAGCGGAGTGCTAAATGTCTCGGTCGATCCTCGATTTTGTTCCTTGGTCTCGCTAAGGTGAAATCGAGAAAGTATTATCTTCCTTTGCATCTGCATCGTCCATCGCTATTCATCATGGTAGGATGTTGTGTTGTCGGCACCCTTGACACGGATGTTGATAAAACCTTGATGAATATGGAAATGCTCAAGTTCTTGAGAACCGCGCACAAGCACTCACGTATTATCACGGCACTAAGCTGGGATTGTTCTCGGTTTCCTCGGTTATGTTATAACCATTCAATAGTGGAATCACACTCTGCTGTTGGGTTTCTTCGATTACTAGAATCATTCCCAACATTTGCATTTTATTCCCAGCTAGCACCGTCATTGTGCCGGTCTACCATGGGTCTCATCCATTACGATAATAAGCAAAATCATCCCTTGTGTTGTCTTCAACAAGGTAATCCACATCATCCATTCGATTAGGATATGTCATTCTTTCGGACTCCTACAAATGATCGATTGTGATTGCCTTAGGCTGGTATAAAAGAATTTCAATGATCTCTGAATCAAAGGTAATTCTTTTGCCATAAGGGGATATATCCACAGTGCCTTCCTCTAAAATGTCTCATTGTGGTATCATGGCAACTCAAACTCTCGCTACATTGACAACGTTCACCACCCTCTTAGGTGTGGAATTATTGTCTACCTAGTGAACCCTCGTCATCTGTTCCTCCATTCCTCTAGATGTGTGCTTTGTATCTCAGCTTGCGAGATGTTTTATGACTCACCCGTGAGCTGATCCTAAGTTGTTTGATCTTGAGAAGAACGATCCTTCTAGAGTTTTCTTTCTCCTCTTCTTGTCATGTCGATTAGGGTTCTTAGAGCAAGACATCAAGGCAATGATGGTGATTGAATCAACGTTCATTTGAAGTGCACCCTGGATCATGAAGATTGTGCTAGTTTGCGTTCCCCCTTCACCTTACCCTACGCTTGAATCTCGGGACGAGATTTTTGTTTAGTGGGGTGAGTTGTCACATCCACAGTTACTGTTATGCACTAGGTTAGACCCTCATGTGTGCATCATGTTTTAATTCAAATGAAATTTGGATTGAGGATTTTCAAAGCCTCGAAACCTTCTAAAATGATCAACATTAAAATCTTCTCAAAGAAGTCCAAGAAAATGTTCCTCTTAGTCCACGAAAATATTGCAAGAGGTAAAACTCAAAACAATATTTTGGTATCTCGAAACTAATTATTTTGGGCCTTTGAAATAAATTCAATAACTATTTGCATTGGATATATATTTGATATATAAATGATATATGTCCAATAATCTTTGGAACATTTATGTGGTTTGGTATATATTTAGTTCTAGCCACATAACTATTTTCAGGATTTTATAAAATGGTTTAGTATTTTACTAAACTAAAACAACCTGAAAAAAAACACACAAAAAAAAACAGAAATAGGAAAAGCAAAGAGAGCGGAAGGACTACAGGCGCTCACCTCTCAACCCACTGGCCCGGCCTTGTGGTGAGGCTGGCCCAGCCCACCCGCCACTTCTCCCCATGTCGTCTTCCTCCCCTCGCCCGAAGCTGCTCGGTGGCCTTGTGACTGCGCCCGGCCACCTCCTCCCTCCCAGCCTGCTTGGCTCCTCCTCGGCCTTGGTGGCGCCCGCACCCCGGTCCCCTCTCACTCTCTCCCGACGCCCTTCCCTCCTCTGCTTTCTCCACCTTGCAGCCCATGCCTGCCCGTCGCCACCGACCACCGTTCTGTAGCCACCCGATCCCTCGCCCCTCCGTCGTGCCCAAAAGCTCCACCACGTCGCGGCTACTCCTCCGCCAATAGGCAGCGCCTCGGGAGGCCTGGGCGCCTCCATCGGCGTCGTCTTCATCCCGATCGCGGAGATCCACTCTGCCGCCCGTTCGCTCCGGTCCTCCTTGAGCTGCGCCGTCGCACCCGATGAAACCGCCGTGAGCTTCTCCCTCGAACCATCCTCTCCGTTTTCTCGTTTGCACTCCGTAGCCGCCAAACCACTCACACCCGTCGCGCGCGCGCCTCGCTCACCCCGGCGTGATCGGCGACCAAATGGTCGGCCGTCGTGCCTAACTGCGCTTCGCCGCCTCGCGTAACCGGAAGTGCTAACGCCGCCGCCTAAACCACGCAGCGCGTTTCGCGCATGCCCGAAACGCCCGACGCCGCTGCCGAGCTTCGTCGGCGCCGTTAAACCACCCCGAGCGAGCCACCACCTCGGCTGGATGCGGCGAAACCTCGGCTCCCGTGGGTGGTCTCCTCTGTTCAAATAGTCGCCGGGCAGCGTTTCATATTGCTCGCGCCGTCTGTCGTCGCCCGCGACACGTCGCCCGATAAGGGTTGACCCGTGACCGGCGTGGTTTGACCCATTGGCTGGGTTGACTTCCCCCATGTCCCAGCGACATCGGGCCCGCCCGTAATTAATCTAGTTTAGGTTTAAATTTAATTAGTTTAACCTAGGTTAGTGCTAATTAAACTAGGTTAGTATAGTTAGAGACCGACACGGGACCCACTGGTCAGGTTTGACCTGGCGGCGCCTGTTGACCTCTTGACGTCATGATGATGTCGGTGGCACTGATAACTTATTTTACTGGATTTGTTTTTATATAAGAAATTCGAGAAAATAACCAAAACTCTAAAATTCATAGAAATTCAACGTAGCTCCAAATCAAATAATTTATATATGAAAAATTATCAGAAAAATTCAAGGAATCCATCTGTACCACTTTCATGCATGTTAGAACAACTTATAGCTGCTGTTTAGCACAAATCAATTTAATGGCATTTGAATAATCACATATGGAGTTTGAATTTGAATCTTGTATTCAAACCAACTTCATCTAATCATTGCTAGTTGCATTTGCTCAAAAACACCAGCATGTTGCCATGTCATAGCATGCATCATATTGTGCATTGCATTGATCGTGTTTCCTCTGTGTTTTGCGGTGTTGTTCCCCACAGGTAGGCGTTGTGCAAGCGATGTGATCGTTGACAGCGATGAAGACTCAATGTTATCTTGAAGTGCCGGGCAAGCAAAACCCCTTGTTCATTCGATACAATCCCACTCTCTCCCTCCTGCTCTCTTTTCTTGCATTAGGACAACAACGATTCAAGCTGTTACTTGCTGCGGTAGCTGAACCCCTTATCCTTTGCATGACTGTCATTCCACGGTAAATAGATGAAACCCACTAGCATGAGTAGGAGTTGTTTGAGCCTGTTGTGCCTACTCATGCATGCTTGTTTGTCATGCACTGCTCTGCTTAGAGTTGAGTCGGTGCGATTCATCGAGGATGAATCGGAGGTGTGTGAACATGTCCTCTTGTGTGTGAGCTAAGTGTGTGAACACGATTTGGTAAAGGTAGCGGTGAGAGGCCATGTAGGAGTACATGGTGGGTTGTCTCATTGCAGCCGTCCTCGGGAACTGAGTTACGTGTTTGTGATCCATGATTCAGCTACTACCACGCATTGGGCCCGAAACCAATGGACCCCTCGACTTCTTAATCACCCTTGTCCTCTGTCCGGGGAGTTGCAAGTAGTTTACGGTGTTTGTAGTATCTTTGGAGGCGTGCTTGTGCCTGGCCGTAAAGGGTGGGCTGTGATCACGGTAAACACGTGTACGGTGTCTGGGCGCCCGTTTGAGTGTCTCGGGAACCCTGTTCACATCGTTTGGGGCTGTGGCGAAACTTGGCGGAACTCCTCATAGATGGAACCCAAATAGGCGATAAACTGGACTAGGGACTTGAGTGTTTAGGTAGGTCGTGGCCGACACCCGTTGGGCTTCGCTTGAAGGTTGCAGTACATGTCGTGTATGGCGGTAAGTGGTGAGCGTGTGTGAAGAAGTACACCCTGCTGGGTTAACATCATCTATTGAATAGCCGTGTCATGGTAATGGACTTCTGGGTTGCCTATAACGGTTCATAGACAAGTGAAAGTGGATACTCTAAAATCGCAAGATAGCGTGAGTGCTATGGATGGCATTCTCGTAGGGAGGCGGGGCGGATCCATAGTGGTGTATTGATGTGGTGAATATGTGGACTCGTGTGCCACCTCAAAAGAGTTACTTGCATTAGTAGTTTAGGATAGCCACGAGTCAAAGCTGGCTTGCTGCTGTTAAACTCCACCATTCCTTTGTTGATAATGATGCATATGTAGTTGGTTACGATGTAAGTCTTCTGGGTACATTTGTACTCACGTTTGCCTATTTTATGTTTTTGCGAGAGAGACCTCGGTCTCGCTAGTAGTTCAGCGTGGACCTCGACGTTTAGCTTGATACCTCAGCTACGATCTTGTGCCCTCGGCGGAATCAGTAGATAGTCGGGCTTTCAAGCCTTTTTCATTTGTAGATGTCGTACTCGGACATATTAGCTTCGCTTGTGCTTTGATTTGTATGCTCGATTGTTGGGTCATGAGACCCTGTTTGTAATATCTGGCTCCTCGGAGCCTAATCAATAAATACTTGAGTCGTAGAGTCATGTTGTGATGCCATGTTGTATTTGCACATATCGAGCATATTGTGTGTATGCTATCGAAATGCTTGGTATGTGTGGGATCTGGCTACCTAGTTGTTTATCTTTAGTAGCCTCTCTTACGGAAATGTCTCCTAGTGTTTCCTTTGAGCCATGGTAGCTTGCTCTGCTCCGGAACACTTAGGCTGGCGGCATGTGTCCTTCTTCGTTCTGTGTACATCCCTTTGAAATGTCACGCGTTGAGTCTGCGGAGTCTGTTAGCCGCTTCTGCCGGTTTGCGAATCTGCTAGCCTAGTGCTACAGCCGGAACTCACTCGCTGATGACCGACACGTTCGATCTTTGGGTCATGGATGCTGTCCTGTAAGTCTGTGCCACTTTGGGTTTCACGACTAGCCATGTCGGCCGGGCTCCTTATCATATGGATGCTAGCGACACTATCATATCGTGTGCCAAAAGGCACAAGCGGTCCCGAGCAAAAGTAAAGCGACACCGTGGGGATACCGTGCGTGAGGCGCAAAAGTGATATGAGGTGTTACATGCTAGATCGATGTGGCATTGAGTCGGGGTCTGACATGTTTGACACCGCGGTCACCATTCGGACCGACTACCCGGCTTATCTCCGGCTTCAGTGCTTGTGACCGGTGTCGACATTATTACTCATCCATGCTTATTTACGACCACCGTATACCAGCGGTGCCCGAGAGAGTGCCTTTAAGGTGGGAGGCGAACCAGCGGTGACCAACAAGGGTCGATTCGGCCCGGCGGAAGAGGAGTCTGCGGCGAATCGAAATGTCGCCCATAGCGGTATGGCGCCTGCTTGTATTTAAGGAAAGATTCACTGAGAGGTATATTAATGCTCATGATTTTCCGGAGAAAAGCGCTTGCGGTGTGCGGAGGGTTGCCAATCAAGCCTCGCGGCGAGGCTCAACGCTGATGCGGAGGGAGGCGAACACAAAGCGTGAGCGGATGCTCCTCAGCGGAGGATGCCGACAGCTGTCCGTCACCAGTCTAAGGTGGGCAGTGCCATGAATCCTGGCGCCGCCCGACAGTTCTTCGTGGCGCGTGTTTCTCCCGGGCGTTGAATGCCTTTAATGCGGGAAGGCAGCACCTCCGTGCCGCTCAAGATGGTTTAACGAGCCACGGAGCGGTATGTGAAAGACATCTGGTGAGAATTTTAATAGTTATATATGCGGTGGCCCGAGACTTAAATTAGTTAGAATAACTGATTTAAGGATCATTGATTATCTGAGGATCTTATGGAAAGAATACCCACCTATCCTAGGAGCTTCAAGAGTGCAAGGCCCAACTTGAGGCCGCACTAGCGCGCCGCGAGAGACCCTGAGACCCCTCTGGTAATACATGCTTGAAAAGATAAGTAGTTTATGAAGTGCGGCTTGTGTATAAGTCGACAATAATATTGCGGATGGTGCGGACTAGATCCGGACAAGCAACATCTCTTCGCCCGGTGAAGGCGGCGAAGGTGCTTATGAGGTGCAGCGGAGAGGAACAAACTCCAAGATGCCAACACCCAGCTGGGCGAAGAACTAAAAGATGTTGGGTCCGGTATGCGACTCTGTAAAGGAGAATAGGTGGCCGTCGCGGCATTCTGATGAAGTGCTTGAGCAAACTCTTTTGAAAAGAAGAGTTTGGTGAGGAAAACGATTAGCGAAATGTATGCATAGGTGTGCTCACAGGTCGTCTGTGGAGAAATGCCAGTTCCACGGGTGACCTACTTCAGAGCTGCTTTCTGCTGCCTGAGCGTGTTCGGCGATGGCGGCGTCGCCTGAGCCTTATGGCGTCCGTCTCCCCTACCGGGTCTTGGAGGGCTTCGGAGAAGCTTGAGAACAGCAGCGCTTCCGCCCGTGGAAGATATCGGCCTGCCATCAAAGGCGCCCGAGGCTGAGCCATGTTGAAGGCCTTACCACGAAGGCTGATCCAAACCACATGGCGAGTCGGACACTGTGGGGCCCGATGGGAAGGAGATCCTGTGAAGCAATATGCGGCCAAGTAGAGTTGGCCACAAGTATTCCCAGCGGGATGTAAACTAGACAGCTGTTAGATGGGATTGAGCAGAGTACAATCGATCAATTTGGCGATGTAATTTAAAATGACATGTAAAATGCCTTCTAGCCGGATTGTAGATCGTTTGTCTTTGAGGACCTTTTCGCCTCGACCTCGGGACCCAACAGTCCGAAGTGTATCCGAATACCCTCACAGTTATGAAAAGACCGGGGCATGCATGGAGACCCGCGTAGGGGTCATTAGTGCTTTATCGAGACAAGTGCCCAACTAGTTATGTTATATTACATGGTTAGTAAAAACATCTTCCAAGGAGAATAGTTACATTAGGGGTTCCTTTCCTGGGAGGCATGCCTAAAGTGCATGTCGGACTCTGAAAAGAGCAAAAAAGCATCTGGGGCAGATAAATAAATAAGTAAGAAATCATCTTTCAAATTACCGACCAAATATTCCTTAAACGCTAGCTTTCGGCTTCACCAGTCTGAGGTACACTTCCGGTGACCAGCGATAACAATCCTTGAAGGTGCTCCTTTACCTCCTAGCCGAACAATCGGGAGCGTAGGGGTAAGCACAAGAGCTAAACAACCCAGCTTGGCCAAAACTTAAGTCATATCGATGCATATAATGGTGAATAAAAGGTACATGCGGAAGTGTGACACATGTGTTAGGCATGAAGCCGATATAAATAAACTTACATTGAAGAAGCCCCGAGTATAATGAGTGCGAGTATACGTCAAGTGTGTGCCAACAATGCGCGAATCAGCCCTCAAAGGCTTTACGGAAAAGGAGGAAAAAAGAGAAACAAAAAGACAGCTAAAGTATAAGATGTGGGCGGAGGAAGGAGGCGAACTACGAGTCGGCACTAAGCGTAGAATCTTGGAGGTGGGCTGCATTCCATGGGTTCGGCTCGAGTCGGTTGTTCGATCGTTTACGTGGCGGTATGCTCCGCGGTCAGGACTTGATCGATGATGAAGGACCTTCCCATTTGGGCTTAAGTTTGTCCTTTTTCTTGTCGGCGGGGAGTAGAACTAGTTCGCCAACATTGTAAGTTTTGGCCCGTACTTCTCTGCTTTGATATCTTGAGCCCTCTGGCGATAGAATGCGGAGCGAGCTTTTGCCACGTCATGCTCTTCTTCTAAGGCGTCAAACTGTCTGCCGATCCAACTCGGCCTCTCTTTTCTCGTACATGCGCCTGCGAGTGAGTCATGAATTATATCGCGAGGCAAGACTGCGTCTCGCCGTATACCATAAAAATGGTGTGAATCTGGTAGTGCGGTTTAGCGTGGTCCGCAGCCCCAGTCTGGTCGAGCTCCTCCACCCGGTCGTGTTAGATTCCGTGAGGACTGCACTAACACTGGGTTTAATGCGCTCGTGATTAGACCATTTGCTCGTTCGACTTGACCGTTAGTTTGAGGGTGATAGGCTGAGCGTGGTCGAGCTTGATGCGATATTTTTGCACGAGTTTAACCTCGTCGGCCGTGAAGTTCATGTCGTTATCGGTGATGATCTTTGTGGGGATGCCATAGCGATGTACTACCCGGATATGAAGTCTATCACGGTCCGGATTGGCCGTTTTAAGCGGCTTGGCCTCTATCCATTTGGTGAATTTGTCCACCATGACCAATAGGTATTTTTGCTTGTGGGTTCCCCTTTTAAGGGTCCAACCATGTCAAGCCCCAGACCCATGACGGCGGTGATGGGTATAGTTTTGAGGGTGGTGGGTGGCATGTGGCTTTGATTAGCAAAGAGGCGGCAACGGCGCATCGTTGGACTAAGTCTGAGCATCTGCCGGGCTGTCGGCCAATAAAATCCTGTACGGAAGGCCTTACCTACAAGGGCCCGGGCTGCGGCGTGGTGCCCGCCGAGTCTGGCGTGAATTTCAGCCAGAAGATTTCTCCCTTCCTCTTCGGAGATGCACCTTTGAAGGACTCCGGTTGTGCTTTTCTTATAAAGCTCTCTGTCGGTGTCAAAATCGGCGGATCTCGGGTAGGGGGTCCCGAACTGTGCGTCTAGGCGGATGGTAATAGGAGACGAGGGACACGATGTTTTACCCAGGTTCGGGCCCTCTCGAAGGAGGTAAAACCCTACGTCCTGCTTGATTAATATTGATGATATGGGTAGTACAAGAGTGGATCTACCACGAGATCAAGGAGGCTAAACCCTAAAGCTAGCCTATGGTATGATTGTTGTAATGTATGTTGTGTCCTGCGGACTAAAGCTCTCCGGTTTATATAGACACCCGAGACGGCTAGGGTTACACTGAGTCGGTTACAATGGTAGGAGATCTACATATCCGTATCGTAAGCTTGCCTCCCATGCCAAGAAAGTCCCATCGGACACGGGCGGAGTCTTCAATCTTGTATCTTCGTAGTCTTGGAGTCCGGCGGGCGATGGCGATCCGGCTTTCGGACACCCCTAGTCGAGGACTCCTCGGTAGCCCTGAACCGAGGCTTCAATGGCGATAAGTTGGTAGCGCGCATAATGTTCGGCATTGCAAAGGCGGGTTCCTCCTTGAATAATCGAGAGAGATCATGAACACCGGGATAGTGTCGGCTCGCAAAATAAATTCCACATTCCATCGTAGAGAGAATAAAATGTACACAAGTCAATCTGGCGGCGTATTATGCGGCATGACATCACACCGCCACCGGGCTTTTACTTGAATCATTTTTATTATACCACCTCAACACGTTTAGCGGGCGGTTTCCTTAACGCGTCTGTCGAGCGGATCGTGTTCCCCTTATTCGGGATTCTCATCAATACGTGCGTGGGTAACCCAACCGTGCCGTTGCCATGCCTCCTCTATCGAAGGTGAATCGAGCAGTCACGGAGCGACTCTTGGTATTTTCCCTTTATAAGAGGACCAAGGCTCGTTTCTTTTCTTCAATCTCGCATCGAATCTCCTCCTTGCTCCCAATTCCAACACCCAGAGCCCTAGATTCGAGCGCTTCGGATTCTCAACCATGTCCGGGTCCGACCTCCAGGGTCGGTGGATGCCCTCCTCCGTCACGGAGGAGGACGTGTTAAAGCTGCGTGAGGCCAAGTATCTATCCTATGAGATTTCGCACAGGTTGCCTGCCCAAGGGTAGGCCGTGCCTGCTCCCGAGCCCGGTGAGTATGTTTTCTTCATATCTCACCTCCGTCGGGGTTTAGGCTTCCCGACGGACCCCTTCGTGAGAGGGCTCATGTTCTACTACGGGCTGGATTTTCACGACTTGGCTCCGGAGTCCATCCTCCATATCTCGCATTCATTATCGTCTGCGAAGCCTTCCTCCGTGTCCTCCCCACTTGGCCTTTGGCTGAAGACCTTTAATGTGGGCGAAGATGATCGGGGCGTCAGCGAGTCTTGGCGAGGCGACCATAGCGAAGGGCGATGCCCGTGGCGAGGTTCCTTCGGGAGGAGCTCGGTGTGGCGGCGGGGTGGTTCTATATCACCGCTCGAAGGCGACAAGCAAAAGCCGCCGCCTTTATTCCGCCCGGGACCTCCGCGCCGGTGATGTCATGGGTTGACCAAGGGCTCAATTGGGGGCCGTCGAAGCGTGCCCTCATTGCGAGGCGGTTCGAGACCTCCATGCGAGGGAGATCGATCTGGTCGTGGTGATGCAAGTTATGCTAATCGAGCGTCTTACGCCTGCAAGCGCCGTCCTCTCCGTTTATGGGAGTTCAATCCGGAGGACCTCGAATTCTCCAACACTTCATGGGTGCGACACCGTGGAGATGTACAAGTGCTCTTCGGACGCGAGTAGCGTGTCGGAATTGACCGAGGGCCTTGGCCTAAGCTGTCGCCCGGATACTCGGTGAAAAGCTACGAGTTGGACGTTACTGTTTATCTGCTTTTCTAGAGTTCGCCTCGACCCATTACTTTTCGCCGAGGTGGTAAGCGCGATCGAAGCTGATAAGGTGTCGGCTCCCCTCCGGAGAGACCGCCTTTGGAGCCCGTGCTGGTCGGGATGTTGGAGGTCGCGCGTAGAAGGGCGATGGGGAAGATAGAGGAGCTATTATTTAGCCCAAAGGCGTCTGAAGAGGGGATCAAAACCCCTCCTTCGAGGAGAAAGAGGACCGCCTCGAAGATTGGAGGCCAAAGCCCTAAGCGGGGAAGAGATCTTCACGGGGGTCCGGCGTCCGGGAGAACCGGACGTACAATCGTCTTTGAAGGATCAGCCCTCCGGTGAGCCGTGGTAGGAAAATGGGAGTTCATTAATAAGAAAATACCTCCATTTACATACATGGATAACGAAGTTTTGCTTCTGATTGGTTGCGGACTTCTCGGATGAGTTCGTCTTGAGGATCTTTGTCAGGAGATGATGGAAGCAACGCCTCCATTGCTGCGTTGCGGATAGGGCGAGCGAGCACGAAGTATCATCACGGAGGTGTCCCGAGTCGGAGGGCGGAGAGTTCGGTGCCCACTAGTATCCGGCGGAGGGCGAAGAATCTGCGAGAGGCGTCCATCTTAGAAGATCACCGGCGCTTTGATCGTATGGTGATTAAGAGGATTTTGTCCGTCGAGGCGGATTGCATAATGCCGCCGAGGAGCTTCTTGGCGAGATTTGAAATGCGCAAGAATGGCGCACCTTTTTGGCAGTTTGCACATAAAAGTCGCCTGTATAGATAGTAGCCCACGAGACTCGGTAGGTTGTCGAAAGCGACAGCGTCTGCGAGATCAAAATCTCAAGTAATGAATGTCGCCATTCCTATGCAGGTGGCGGATAGTGCGAGGCTAGCGGACTAGTGTAGTTGCGAGTTAATCGCGGCAACTTGATGTGGCGGATCACGGACATCGCACTTGTCAGACGGCGACTTGGCGAGTCGCAAGGTAAATGAATTCTCCACGATCGCTTATTTAAGGGGTCAAAGCCGCCTCTAATAATGTATATCTTTGTAATCTGAGGCGGTCTGCTCTTGTGGAAGCCTTGGGCGAACTTGCTCAAGCTAAGGAGCAAGCCCGAAGGAGTAATCGCGGCTGCCTCGAGGCGGCCAAGGAGTTAAGCGAAAAGGCTGCACCTGCCCTAAGCGAGGGAAAAGGTGGCGAATTGGCGTGAAATTAAAAGATCTTGCCGACCGCAATGAGGCTCTTGAAAAGGCGCTTATCGGGCCGGGAAGACACAGGGAAGGCCACGCTGAGGCCAAGGATGCCGTTACGCAATCGCGGGCTGTGAAGGAGGAACTCGCCCGGCGGAGATATTGTGGCTGGCAAGCCTTTTACATTCGTCGCCGGTTCTGGATCAAAAGTATGCTCAACTTGGCCAGCTGTGGGGTCGGAGGATCCATATATGGACTTAGCGGCAAGTCACGGCTGATCTTTGTTGAGAACTTCGGGCGGAAGGATCACAAGGCGGAAGAGCTATTTTGGTCTCAATTCCATAGTCGGATCGTTCACTTCCGTTGACCGATCGGTTGGCGAATGGGCTGAGCTAAATAGATTGTCGGACTTGCCATAATGACATCGTGGCTTATATGCGGCGAGAGGCCCAAAGCGGCGAGCTATTTCGCTTGTTGCAGCATTTTCTTTGGCGGTGCCGCATATCAAGGAGATAAGCGGTCGGCCTGCATCGAAGCGCGGATGGCTCTTGCTGCGTGTGAAGACACATTGGGCGAAGATGGATGCGCCCGCTATTGCCGCCCGAGTTGAGACGAAAACCGGTTACCCGTCGAGCACTATTTTGGGGAAGTTATGCGTGGCGCTCGTGTAATAAATCGCGATGCTCAAAAATGTCACATTCAAATGAGCGTTTTAGCTTGTAAAGCGATGATTATCTTCTCTTTACTTTTTATACTTGTCGTCCCAAGTAGTAAAATATCTCCTATCTTGACCGTTTACGTATACATTTGTATAACTGAAAGATTGCAGTCTTGACTATTACGCACAAAGTGTGGGGTGTTATAAAAATAGCGTTTTCACACTTAATCCGGCGTCTCGGTCTGTTAAGGAGGTGGTAGCGTATGGCGAGGCAATTAGGACTATAATGCTTTATCACTTTCACTTAGCGATGGAGTTGAGGGTGGGGCTCGCTATAGCCCCTTAGGGCACCGCTTCTCGAGTTAGGCGCATGTGTGCTGACCGGAAGCAGTGCCGTCAGCGAAATTCTAAACATTCCGGTAGTCGTCGAGTGGTTGACAAGTCTCGCTATATCATGACAGCCAGTTTTCGGCTTTCTCTCTTGAGGTGCTTTCGCCCGGCGGCGGAGCACAATCGCGATAGTTCTCCTGGTGCTCGTTAGCGGCGATCGGGCGTAAGGCAGCAAAACACAGGGGCAGGCAAACCCAACATTTGACCAAAGACATGATTGAGCTGATGCATATAATGCCTAACTTTCGAGGCGCGAACACTCCCTAAGGTGTTCGGTCTTTATAATAATAGGCAGAACAATGCCCTAAGCCCTAGTGTCGGTATGGGCGTGATCCTCTGCCGGCCGATGCCAAAGCGTCGAGCTCCACTTTGGTTATAAGAAGAAACTAAGGGAGAATAACAACAAGAGAGCGTAAAAAAGGTTTACGGGGTCTTAATCTGAAAAGAATCCTCATGACGGGTCCCTCTGCATGTCTGCGCTGTGTCTCCGTTGTGCCGTTATCCCGGGCGGGTGTGCACGTTGTTCATCTGTAAAAGAAAGAACTTAGTTTGAAAAGAATTAGTGCGAAAAAAGTATATGTGAAAGAAGAAATACAAATAAGTAAAGTGGGGTGCAGTATGAACTTCATTTGTTGTTTGTCTTGCGCAGCCCTTGTTAAGGGATGTGCGGCTAGGGAGCCCCAAGCCTACTTATGCCGGACTCGTCTATCCGTGCCCGGGGTCTTTAAGTGACCCTCACACTGAAATGATGCCACGTGGATCGGGCATCTTGAGTGTAAGAGACGCGTAATGTGGTATGGCGTTGAAACGGACAAAAGCCTCTCGTCCCAAGAGTGCTTGATATCCACTTTTAAATGGGACGATATGAAAGATTAGTTTTTTGCGTCGAAAGTTGTTCGGTGATCCGAACACAACTTCTAGTAATAGGGAGCCTGTGCACTTGGCATAAGGGCCTGGCATCACTCCTTTGAAGGAAGTGCGGCTGTGTTGAATTTTAGTAAGGTCTATCCCCAACTTGCGGATTGTGTTTGGATACAACAGGTTTAAGTCACTGCCACCATCCATCAGGACTTATGTAAATTTCAGTCCGTCGATTATAGGATCCAATATCAGGGCAGTCCATCCTGCATTTCGAACGTTTCTGGAATAATCCAGGTGGTTGAAAGTGATTGGTTGTGATGTTCAATCTCTATGTTCCGCTGGGTTGGATCGTGTGAGACCCTTTTAATGGATGCCGCCTTTGTTTTCCGTATTATCACATGAAGTGAATTCTTGCTTTGACCTCTTGTGGGAAAGTCTTTTGTTTTCGGTGCTTTCTGCCGGTGGGGTTTATCGTCTTTGCTTGTGCGCGTCGAGCCTTGTGTTCGGCGTTTAGTCGGCGGACTGTTTGAAAACCCAACAATCTCGATGGGTGTGGTTTGCGAGGCCTTAGAAGTCTTGTGGATTTGACATATTCGACCCAAAATCTTGTTTAAGTTGGATAGCTCGTCGCTGTCATCCTTAAGAGGCGGTGTTTTGTTGTTTGGCTGCGAGCTTTTGAATCCGGCGTTGAATGTCGTGCTCTTTGGGCTTTTCTCTTTATTCCGGCGCTGCTCTTTTCTGCGCCGTGATTTTCCGTTTCCATCTCTTATCTCGGATGTACTTGGGTCGCTGGTGCTGCATCTTGCTAGCCAGCTATCCTCTCCCGCACAGAAGCGGGTCATGAGGCTTGTTAGCGCGAACATTGTCCTCGGTTTCTCTTGGCCGAGGTGTCTGGTGAGCCACTCGTCTCGGATGTTGTGTTTAAAAGCTGCTAAGGCTTCAGCGTCCGGACAGTCGACTATTTTGTTCTTTTGGTGAGAACCTGTTCGAAATTTGTGTGACTCTGGGCTGTTGAGTAATATGACTTAGATCATACGCATCGGGAGGCGGACATAAGTCCCTTGAAATTTGCTCTAAGCGTCCTCGAGCTCTTCCCAACTTCAGTGTTTTACAGGAGGCTTTTAAGCCAATGACGGGCTGTCCTTTGAGCTTGAGGTAGGTATTTTATGGCGTGGAGATCATCTCCTCGGCCATGTGTATGTGTAGTATATAATCTTCTATCCAGACTCACAGGTGCATTGTTCCATCGTAGGCCTCTATGTTTATGGGTTTAAATCCTGCTGGCAATTCATGGTCCGGCACCTCATTAGTGAAACATAGTGGGTGTCTTGGCGCCCTGTATTTGGGTGTGCCACTATCTTCGGACACTTGACGTGTTGCATTGCTTCCTGGGGCCTTCTTCTTTGGCCTGTAAATGGACCTTGCTGGGCCATCTATCTTTCCAGGTTCATTAGTCGGTTTATATGCGGCGCCGCTTTCAGAATTTGGCCTATCATTTGGCCGTCTATCCAACCAGGTAGCCTCTTTATTTTTTGACTGTGAGGGCTCTATGGCCTCCTCGTCAAATTCTGGCAGCAGCTTGCGCTTCGGGTAGCTCTTTGATTGGTGGCTATTGCCGTATTTATCCGCGGTTTTGAGAACTTTGCTCCACCTCATTCTGAGTGTGTCTTCCGCTGTTTTGAGCTTCCGTTTTTCCTTCTTCAAACTTCTTGCGGTGTTGACGAGTCTTTTCCGAAGGTTTGTACTCTCCGTGGCGTGTCGGTGTGAATCGTCCGGACTATTTTTCCGCGGGCTGGACTGATTATCGACTTCGTCTTGTTGGACGGTTGCTTGTCATCGTCAATGGTTTGCCCTCTTTGTATTGCTGGGTCATTAAAGCGCTATGTCGTTGTCGGCGGGACTTAGGCGGCGTCTGCATCGCCATTTTCGTTGTTTGTCGGCAGGATTATCTTACGCCGCCCGTTGATCCTCATTATCGCTTCCTTTTGGGTATCCACCATGTATCGTCGTATGACGAGGTGGTCCTCTGGCGCTTCTGGTGCTGGTTCTTGTTCGTCTCGGCATCGTCGTCCATGCCGTCGATGTCTTGAGTCGTGATACGGCATGTCGGTAAGATCATCGGCGATGGCTACAAAGTGGGTGGTGGGTGGGCTCTGAATTTCTTCGTCGTCGTATCCCAACCATCTGGCCATAGTCCGGCGGGACTCTCTGATAGCGAGAGATGCTTTAGCGAATTTAGGATGTCGCGAAGAAGAGTGTTGGAAGATGTCATGGCGGTGAATTCCATAACGGCGCCCAATCCGATTCAATTGGTAGGGCGTGGGAGGTTGAGTCCGGCAAGGGTCGGCACCTCGGAATCCACGAGTTCGCGAGGACAAGATTAGTGTTGGCTCCATCGCCGTGGAAGTTAAGCCCCGGTGGCGTCCATCCACCGATCCTCGATGCAGGCGATCGGCTCCGGACTAAGGGCCAGCGGGTTCGTGTCGCGGCCACCAAAGGCCTTTGTTGGCGGCGAGCTAGATCATGCCCATCGCAGCGATCGGCGTGCTCGGCTTTGGCTCGAGCCGTCGAAGATCAAATCCGTGGGCGTCGGCTGTGAAGTTTAGGCTTCAAACCTGACTGATGGCGGGCGTAGCTTCGATCTGCTCTAGATGGCCAAGTGAATTAGCCCGGTCTGAAGCCGCCCGAATCTGAAGATCTGTCCGGGAGAAAAGTCTCACCACAGGACAGCGTTGTTGGTTGAAGATGCCATCAAGCCAATCTATGGCGACGAGAGGAACTCTCAATGAAAGCACCAATGTCGGTGTCAAAACCGGCGGATCTCGGGTAGGGGTCCCGAGCTGTGCGTCTAAGGCGGATGGTAGCAGGAGGCGAGGACACGATGTTTTACCGAGTTGGGCCCTCTCGATGGAGGTAAAACCCTACATCCTGCTTGATTAATATTGATGATATGGGTAGTACAAGAGTGGATCTACCACGAGGTCAGGAGGCTAAACCTAAAAGCTAGCCTATGGTATGATTGTTGTAATGTATGTTGTGTCCTACGGACTAAAGCCCTCCGGTTTATATAGACACGGAGGCGGCTAGGGTTACAGTCGGTTACAATGGTAGGAGATCTACATATCCGTATCGCCAAGCTTGCCTTCCACGCCAAGGAAAGTCCCATCCGGACACGGGGCGGAGTCTTCAATCTTGTATCTTCGTAGTCTTGGAGTCCGTGAGCGATGACAGTCCGGCTGTCGGACACCCCTAGTCGGGACTTCCTCACTCTCCCTCATGGACCTTGTAGGCTTTAGATCGTCGTACTATCAGCGAGGCCTCGTTTTGGTCTTGAAGTTCTGCCTAATTAAGTAGGCTAGGAATGGTTCCGTCCGAGGGCAATAGCTGCCATTATTTAAATGGGCTGAAGGTGTTATTTCATTATCGAGCCACCGATTGAGTGTAAGTGCATCTAGTGCCCTTAGTGATTTTGGTGTATTGAAGACTTATAGGTTAAGTACTGATCGTTTGTGAGTGTACAGGTCTATAAGTCTATGAGGAGTTTGATATTCTGAGAGAAAATCGACCCCTAAAATGAAGTTCTTGTTGAAGACTTTGATATTCGAAGACTTTACGAAGACTTTGAAAGTGAAGAAATTGGTGTGACCTTGAAGACTTGATATTAATTCGAGGAATATGGGCGTGAAGACTTTTGTTTTCGTAGTTTCATTTTCTCTTTCTTGAGTCGTAGGAAACACGTCTTTGTTAAAGAATTCGAGAAATACTAAGGAAAATTTTCCATGTGATGCTCAACTCAAAATCCTACATCTACCAATCCCTTTGAGTGAAGCCATTGGAAATCTCATCTGATTCGATCAATTTCTTTAGTAATGAGCCAGTTCTTATAGTCCTTGAGGACTTTGCTCTAAATGAGGAGTTAGGAATTAGCCAATGTCTGAATTGCCTACCTGATGAGAACATGATAGCCTTGAGAATTTGAGAGTCAAATTTCCGACCGTTCTTGTCTTTCTTGGCGGCTGTCCAAAATATCTTATCCACCTAACGGTCATATCATTGAAGGGCATTTATGTCTTATCATGTCGGGCTGCTCCTAGGCTATAAATAGCCGCCCCTACAACCACTAGTTGGTTGGCTGCTCGAAGAACTTGACACTTGTCATCGAGAGCAACCCATCCTCAGGGACTTTGAGCAAAAATCATCAAGTGAGAAATCCCAAAACCAAACCCCACAAACCCAAAGTGATTGAGCATCAGAAGAAATTGATCTGCATGGATCCGGCGCTTATTACCTTTGAAGGCGTGCTTCTTCGAGGCGGTTAGGCGTCAAGGTCTAGAAACATCAAGAGGAATTGTGGATTGCCGGTGACCAAGTCTGTGAAGGTTTGGAAGTCACTGAAGACTTACCACAGTGATTGGGCCGAGGCCTGCGTGGTCTTAGTTCAAGGAGAATCGGTGAGGTGGGTATCGAGTTGCGGCTCGAGGCGGGTGTCGGGATTGTGTGTCCTCGAGTTTAAATACTCGGCCGCTCAACAGGCGTACAAGGCTGAGACAGCGGTTGGAACTGGTTTACCAAATCATTATCTTCACCAACTAACTGGTTCTATTTCATCAACTCTTTCATTTCCTCATTCTTGTGTTGTACATTGTTCATATCGTGCTTGAAGACTTTGGTGAAGACTTTCACAAATTCCTCGATTCAATTTCTTGATCTGTCCGTCTTCATCTTGTTATCCTGTGTTTCGCTTTCCATACTGCATGCTAGTCTTCATTTCATCATGATGACTATGTTTGTATCTGTTATGTTTACTTGAGTACTTATTCGCTGCAAGTAGTTCTTTGCTAAGGAATTTCCTCGACAAATTCATAGTGAAGAATTCATAAAAATCGCCTATTCACCCCCCTCTAGTCGATATAGCACTTTCAATTGGTATCGAGCAAGGTACTCCCTTGTTACGTGTGATTTTAGTTTAACACTTTGGAGTTTGATTATATCGACCGCGGTATGAAGAAAGTGACTTGCCCTATCTTTGTGGTCGTGACTATCCCAAGTGGAAGGCCATGATGAAAAGCGCCTCATGGCAAGGAACAGTGAGTGTGGACCATCACTGAGATTGGTCTTCTTGATCTATGCAAGATGGCGAATCTTGATGATATTCGCCAAGTACACTCGACTTGACATCATAGCGAGGATATCATCTGCTCTGCCTATCCGGAGATCAATTCGGGCGAATTATGCATCTTGGCAATTGAAGCTCATTTGGGACGAATCTCGATGTCTATGAAGGTCATCGAACTTCGTCATGATCCCTGATTTGAGGTTTCAAGGAATCTCTCAAAGCGATGACTTCGAGCGAAATCATCATCTTACGCATCTTGCCTCATGGCAAGCGGTCTTTGAGGTAACGAATGCCCCTC
Source organism: Aegilops speltoides (assembly GCA_021437245.1). NCBI lineage: Eukaryota > Viridiplantae > Streptophyta > Magnoliopsida > Poales > Poaceae > Aegilops > Aegilops speltoides. The sequence continues at coordinate 26,301 of JAHHZJ010001195.1, read as the reverse complement.
ATCGAATCGATAATGATGAATCTAACAATGATGAATCGATGATGACATTGAATCTGCTATACCAAACTTATTTGCGTTGCCACTAAACAACAAAGCGGCTTTAGAACAAACTCAAGATATGCTAGAAAAGTGATAATATGTTGCGCAAAGAAATGGATCGATCAAAAGCATTGGGTGAATGTCTTGAGAGAATTCACTCCAAATTTGCGCCCTTCAAGATCAACATAATACCCTCTTGGCTGATCACGAAAGCTTTCTCTTGAATCTCTTCAAAGAAAGGAAGATCTTGAAAAGCTAAGAGTGTGTTATGAAGATCTTGAAGGGCGCGATTCATTACTAGCTCAACAAATTAGCACTTCTCGGGAAGAATTTGTTCCCCATGCTTAAAGTGCATTGAGCGTGAATCGCTAATTCTTCACTGAATGTTCAGGATGCTTCAAATGTTACAAATTCCTCATCTGCCTCTGCTATCACTAATTCCTCACGAGGACATTGCTAGTATCCTTGACAATGCAGGGCTGAAGGAATTGTACATAACGAGCATGTACAAAAGCCTCAAAGGGCATCGGGCGGCTTTGTGATGTGCTCAAAAGCAGATCCTCACGAAACCCTAGGAAAGAGGTATTGCCTTTGAGAGAAACTCAATGCTGATGGAACATATTGGAAGCCTATGCAGTACCCCAAAACCTCATGGGTTGCTGCAAAGGGACCTCTAGTTGATCCATCTAACTTATCTGGCTTTACGTGTGAATCTCCTCATTCTTCTGATGAGTCATTTGACTCCAACTATTGTAACACCCCAAAAATTTAACCAGGTTTTTGTGTTATTAAATTTTTTTCCAAGAGTTTAAAATTTTTGCCTGCAAGAATATATCTGTCGATCTCAAAACTTTTCTTTTAATATTAAGGAGTTTTTCCCAAGTGGATCCTTCCAAAACATATTGGACTTATTTTCCCTCTCATTTAAAAACATCTTTCAATCAGGAGATTTAATTATTAAATTATTTCACCCTGAGCTTTATTCATTAAATGACTTGTTTTAAAATTTGGAGCTCTTTTTGAACTGCAACCATTTGTTATATTTATCTAAAAATCCACCAAAATTTGGAGATGTCATGTGATGTTTTAAATCACTTTTATACAAAAATATCTTTTATTCTTGAAATATTTTGAGTTCTACACATGTTTTTCTTCTACGGTTCATAGAACAATTTTGCACTACAACCTATTTAAATATTTCTTTAAAACTTCTACCAAAATTAGGGAGGTCGGTAGGGCATATTATACCACTTTGTGCAAAAACCCATTTATGTTCCTTGAGAAATTTGAGTGAAACAACCTCTTTTCCATTCTGGTCCAATTTGAGGATTTGTACAGCAACCACCATTTTAGTTGCTCCCTTGCCCATGATTCCTTTTCATACCTGTAGCCCTCCCTACTAAACCCCTAAGTCCAGGAGCATACACTCATTTGATCATTTTGATTCATGAAACAATGCCCTTTGCTTTACATCCCGAATTGAAGTTTTGCAAAACTTGCACTAGCAAGTTTCTCCTTTCTACAAACTAGCATTACCACCCCTCTTTCATCCAAAGAGACACGATCCGGAAGATTTGGCCCCTCAAGAAAAGCCTAGATGCCCTTAGCATTGTATCAAACACCTTATGGGCATGAACTATTTTGACATGAGTTTTTGTTTAAGCGTGGACTTGATCCCCAGCCCAACCGGCATGTCAAATAGTTTTGCCTTAGTTTTAAACCCACCACTGCTAACTCGGCTCAACCAAAGCGCTCTGGAATGCCATGGCATTTCGCGAGCACAGGTGGGCGTGCTCTGGCGCCGCCCAGGCGCGTGCGTTTGCGTCGCGTGCTTTCGGGTCGCCAGCGTCACGCCCGGCCCTTACTAGCCTCTGAGCTGCATCCCCGACCTCATCCGCTTTCGCAGCAACGCCAAGCCACCACTGGCGTGCCTACTGCGCCGCCAGCCAGAGCCTTTGGCGGCACCGGCGGCGTCGACGGCGACCTACTGCTCCGTTGGCGCCGCCCAAGCCACCTCGGCTCGCCACAGCCCTAGCACAGCCGAGCTCATCCACAAGGCGTCGCCTAGCCCTCGTCGTCGCCCACGGCTCCTGCGGCTTCTGAAAGGCGGTCGCCGGCGAGCTTATCCCGGCGCCGCGGGACCGCCTTGCCTCGCCTATATAAGGGACCCGAGCCCCTCACGAACACGCAAGCAACCTCGATACCTCCTCCGGTTCCCCATGGCAGCCAATCGACCGAGGGGCCGTCTTCCTCATCTCCGGCAACTCCTGCCGCCGCCACTGCCTCGTTCATTCCGGCGCCACGAGGGCCTATCCCTCCCATTTATCTTCGCCAAGATCATCTCCTTCCTTCCAGGAACCCAAACCCCTACTTGATTTTGATCGGGAACCACTTTCGCCCCAAAACCACTTCGCCACCGAAGCTTCCTCCGCCCTGAGCTGCGCCCGCAGCTCCTCCGCCCCATCACTCCCTCAATAACGGAGGAACCGCCCCGATCGTGCGGATCCATCCCCACCCTCGGGGGCGCGAGAGCAACCGTTCGCCGGCGACGATCGCGGAGCCCCTTCCGCTTCGGGGCGAGAGGAAGGAGAGGGAGGGCGACTAGTCAAACGACTAGTGGGCCACCTAGGACCCACTTTCGATGACCCACTCCGCCGGTCCACGTGGTTAAGTGAAAGCGTAAAACCCCAATCGTAACCCTACTTAAGCGTATTTACGCGAAGCGTTTTCTTTTACATTTTATTATTAAAAGCGATTTTGACCAAATCTTTGACTGGTTATATCTTTTTAAATATAACTCCAAATTGGTGATTCTTTTCCTACCTCTCTCAAATTTCACCTAGTTTATTTTAAGATTTATTTGAAAAATTTTCAGAACAACTTTTGTGTTGTTTTTATTTTGTGTGTTAATTCTTTATATTGCTAAAATAGGATTTTTGAAGAGAGGAGAGTGTTTCAAGTTTTGGAGTGCACCTGCCTTTCCACACATTGAAGGCAAGCATTACGAACCCGGCATAATATTTTTGGTGTGTTCGTTGACACGTTTATAACACCACGTCATTTGAAGGACTTGTTATTTCATGTGACATGATCATTTGCATGGATGCATATTGGTGATTTCCATCTGTTGGAAATGAGTATACTTGTGATGGTAATCATCCTCATGTATCTTGCATGCATCTTTGGAAAGGAATCCGGAAAGCCTCGCCTTGGGTAGGCGTGAGCTTGTCGCGGTCTCCGTCGGAGACGGTTATGTCGGTATGGCATGGTAAGATATAATGAGTGTTGATTGTATTGGTTGAAATATATTTGTTATACATGTCATGCGGAAACTATAGACCTCTGAGTCGACCGTAGATCGAGTCTTGTTCGATAACCCCCATACTTGTTTACGTACTACCACTCGTCTCTCTGACAAGTAGAGTGCAGTTCGATAAGTTGTCAACCTCTTCCTAGCACACACCGTCTGAGAGAGGCCATGGTGGAAGATACCATGGTAGTGGTAGGAAGGCCACATGGTCGGGGGCATGGGTGTTTCGGTTGGGACGAGAGGAGGCCACCCCTTAGGCCTGCGCGATATAAATTTGATCCCATGCTACTGCGAGGTTGTAGCCTCCCACTTAGAGTTTGCTTAACAGGTGTAGTGGGTGATTCGGACACGTGTGAGTTAAGCTGGTGTGTGCAAGTTAGGTGTGTTTTCAACTAAAAGGCCGTGAAGCGGAATTAGCCTTGATGGACTAAAGGAATCCGTTACTCGTGGGTAAAGTACACCCTCTGCGAGATTAAAACCTATTGAATAGCCGTGTCCATGGTTAAGGACTACTGATGCAGGATGGGTCAAGTGTCGGTCTTAGTGTCGGTCTTGGAGGTGAAGCTGTTAACGAGCTGGAACAACATGGTGTGACTTGTGACTAATGATGATTATGATTATTATTATTGTTGACTAACCCGTGATATTATTGTTATTATTGAGTATCTACGGGATGGTTCTACCTCAGGGATACTCACTATGATTATTCATTTTAAAGCCCTTTATGTGGTGTCGCTCGGGCCTTGCATTGTAACATTTCTTTTAAAGCCCTTTATGCGGTGTCGCTCGGGCCTTGTTGTAGCACTTATTTTAAAAGCCCTTTATGTGGTGTCGCTCGGGGCCTTGCTATTGTAACATTTCTTTTAAAAGCCCTTTATCTTGTTGTCGCTCGGATGCCCATTGTGGCATTTCTTTTAAAAGCCCTTTATGTGGTGTCGCTCGGGCCTTCCATTATAACATTTCTTTTAAAGCCCTTTATGTGGTGTCGCTCGGGCCTTCTTGACTATAGCATTTCTTTTAAAGCCCTTTTTGTGGTGTCGCTCGGGCGCTTAAGCTTAACATGCTTGTTATTTATTTCATAATTTTAATACTTCCGTGACATTGCATATTCATACACGAGTTATATTTATCTTTGTGGTAGCGTCATGAGCATAAAATATTGTCGACACATCATTGTTATATTATACATGTTCTAAATGTTTGCGAGTACATTCAAAGTACTCAGGGCTTGTCCACAGCTATTGTCTTGGCAGATTTTATTGCATGGAGAGGTGCGGCGATGACAGCCCGGAACCTAAGCAATGGAGATAGCAGCCTCGCGAAGATAGGAGTTAACCTGGTCGGCTGTTCCTGTGGGAATTGGAGTCCCATAGATACTGATGATCCATAAACCGCTTCGCCATCAACCACTAGAAACCATTTGTTGTACTCACGGGCTAGAGTGGTCTTGTACCACATTTTTTGTATTTTGCTTGGAATTTACGTATCAAGTTGGGGCCTCATCATTAACAGATAATCACAGGGCTGATGAAACCTGACGGTCTTTTGGAAATTTATTCCTCGGAAAACCGGTCGTGACGGACTTGAGTATCGAGCGAGTGACCATTAGCTAATCCTATCTTAGCGGATCAATAAACTTAGGCAAACCAACCCACGGACCATAACAAAACCCAGCCAAGCTTCTCGTGCAAGATAGCCACCACGGTGACCCGACAATTTTGGCGATCGGTGCCCAACCTACCAACCTAGCTTGTCGATCACGTGCGATAACCAGCACCGGGATGTCTCCCCACAAGCGTGCGAAGGAAGACTCCGTCCTTTTTCTATAAAAAGACACGCTAACTAACCCGGCCACAGCCTGAGCGTCTTCCCCAACCTAGCCACAATGCAGGCCCCATAGTGCACAATGAGACCACAGCAACCAACCTTGGAGGTTTTGTGACCATCCTGCAAACCTCACCCGTCGTGCCTATCGTTAGAGGAGCCACGGAATATGTTGTGTACCAAGGACCCATGGCGGTGAAGACCATCTATTACAGGCCCTTTGTGCACATCTGGGTGAGGTCTAGCGCCGAAGCCCTCTGAGTTCACGGAAGAACAACTTCCTTTGAGCCACAAGCCATACAACTAGCTGCTCGAGGCTATAGTTCATCTCGGGCACTTGTCGCCCGAGTTAGCGTAAGCTCGTTCCACTACTACCCAGGGCGAAGGGTATGGTAGACCACCCAAGTTGCCAGCGGAGATCACGAGATGGATCCGCATTGTTGCACCTAGTGCGCTATGTAAGTGCACTAGAGGCGCTGTTCGACCAGATCACCATTGATCGATCGCAGCTTGAGAGGTTGGTTCGTCGAGCCCGGCAAGAAGAAAAGGCAGCCCGGCGCCGACAACCCGATCGTGATGTTCGGACACCCGATCGAAACCGGAGTTCAGCTCCAGCCACCAACCGAGATGCTTTGATGACCCCGAAGTGCCGTCACCTTTTGGGAGCACACTCAACGGGGTTGTGGCCAACAATCCCGATGGTCATCGCCGCTACCCGACCTGTCGTTCCTCCACCATCTCCGACTAATCCGGCAATGAGACCGTGGAAGACTCGACATCCACCGAGCACGCCCGTTTAGACATAAGCGAGGTAGACTAAGCCGTCTGAGTAGTACCAAGTCTCGGTGTATCCTTACCTTGTAATCGTGCGACCGGTATATTAACGCGGCTGTCGTTGTGCCTCTATTTTAATAGTAGCCTTGCATATTTTGTCGGTAGCACCGTTGCATAATTTCCGGGCACAGCTACCAAAACCAACCGACAACAACCACGATAACAAGTCTCTTTATGAGATATGTGTATCTCGGCACGGACCCGACTCTTGAGTGTCTGGCAGATTATTACCTTTCACCACGGTAAATCAACCAGCCGGATGCTATATAAGAAAGGCCACCTTGTGACCTTGCCCAGCAACCCTCACCTCGTGCACCACTCTCACAACCATCTCTTGTCATGCGAGCCCCAACATTCATCGAGAACCCCGGATGCAACCCGAGTAGCTTTGTCAAAATATTGCGGGACTTTACCCGCGGTACCATGGGTTCTACCCAGCCACCCGATCTGAGCTGTTCAAATCAAGGATCACCCCATCCACCTCGGAATATTGGGCAGCGGTACACATTCCTCCATAGACCCCAACCAAGATCAACAAAGTTTCCTTCATGGGAAATCTATACCAACCCCTGGCTGGCCATAGAAGATGCTGCGAAAAAGCGATTGCTGCGCCGATCCGCGATACCCTATACCATGAATCGCGGATATTATTATTTTCGAGTCGTGCAACACCGGAGGTAGCGTCTTTTCGGTGGGCGTATTGAGAAAGACCCAGTTCTGGCCAACCTTATCCAGTACATCATCGCTCAAGAGCATTTGAACCAGCGGGTGATGGATTATCTCCGGAGTCTCGCTGATTTAAATCCTCAGATTGCAATCGGCAGATCACTAAGGCCCGACCCGGAGAGACGCATACATCGACTGGTCAATCCACTACCTCCGATAGAAGAGGAGTGTATCCCTTTACCAGAGACATTTTATCAGGACCACACCCAATTACCGTTTTCTTTTTAGACATCACTACTGTATTTGTTTTTGCAGCATTTGTATTTCCATTGTAACTTATGCGTGGTACCTCAGATTTGTGCGGTGAGTCGCGTATTTAGTTTCTACTAATATGAGTAATTTCCTTCGTGAATAAACTTGTGTAACCGCGAAAAATCCTAGTATGAGTTTTCTCCTTACCGAATTGCTGCATCGTATAATTTCTCACGACATGCATTATTTTATTTCACACCGCACAACGACCACAGACACTCGACCATAATCATCCGAGCACCTACACTGTTTGCAAAACTTTGCAGCGGTGTTACATCAACTAACCACCCCTAACAACAGTTGCTTTGGCACACCACCTACTCCTCGTGATTACCGCCACCACGGAGAGCGGCACCGAGCAGCAGCATCACGGCGATCATCAAGGATCATTGCGCCGCGGGAGCACGGAGAGCCCCGCGCCACCAGCCCCCGCTGCGGGGATCACGTACCGAGTCCGGCACCACCTCCGCCATTAGAGCCTCGTCTCGAGCTCCGGCCAGCAAGCGAGAGAAAGAAGAGAAGGAGGGCGAGGCCAGTGTGAGGAAGAAGAGGAAAACGCCCGCGGTCATTTTATAGCTCGAGCTCCGTGTCACGATGGGCGAGGTCCACAGCGCCGCTAAATCGCCCGATCGCCCGGTGTTGGGCGAATCATGGCGATGCCGACAGCGCCAGCCCGAGTGAGTGCCTGCTGCGGCAGCAAGCATGCCGCGCACTACCGCGATCTGGCCTGGATGCCCTATCGCTGAAGCGTTGCGGTGGGGAAAGCGGGAAGCGGGGGGAGAGGAAGAAGAGAGCGAGGAGGAAGAAGGAGGCGGCGGTGGGCCTCGGTCCCACATCGGCCCGAGAGAAACCTTGTGCTCTCGGGTATGACCAGCGTATTGTTAAATTTAGAATTTATTCTAAATTCACGGCGTCAGCGTAAAATCGCCCGTTTTCATAAGCATGGATTTTTCCACGCACCTTGATACCACCTTGTAGTTACTCACCACTTATTGCCCTCTCCTTTGTAGCCTCTTTTTACCTTTGTGTAAAATGGCCTTTTGACCAAGTAAAAGTATTTTTGGTTTTACAACTCTTAGCAAATCTCAAGGACGAGATTTTTTTTAAGGGGGGTAGTATTGTAACACCCCAAAAATTTAACCAGGTTTTTGTGTTATTAATTTTTTTTCCAAGAGTTTAAAATTTTTGCCTGCAAGAATATATCTGGCGATCTCAAAACTTTTCTTTTAATATTAAGGAGTTTTTCCCAAGTGGATCCTTCCAAAACATATTGGACTTATTTTCCCTCTCATTTAAAAACATCTTTCAATCGGAGATTTAATTATTAAATTATTTCACCACGAGCTTTATTCATTAAATGACTTGTTTCAAAATTTGGAGCTCTTTTGAACTGCAACCATTTGTTATATTTATCTAAAAATCCCACCAAAATTTGGAGATGTCATGTGATGTTTTTAAATCACTTTTATACAAAAATATCTTTTATTCTTGAAATATTTTGAGTGCTACACATGTTTTTCTTCTCTGGTTCAGAGAACAATTTTGCACTACAACCTATTTAAATATTTCTTTAAAACTTCTACCAAAATTAGGGGAGGTCAGTAGGAGCATATTATACCACTTTGTGCAAAAACCCATTTATGTTCCTTGAGAAATTTGAGTGAAACAACCTCTTTTCCATTCTGGTCCAATTTGAGGATTTGTACAGCAACCACCATTTTAGTTGCTCCCTTGCCCATGATTCCTTTTCATACCTGTAGCCCTCCCTACTAAACCCCTAAGTCCAGGAGCATACACTCATTTGATCATTTTTGATTCATGAAACAATGCCCTTTGCTTTCTGTCCAGAATTGAAGTTTTGCAAAACTTGCACTAGCAAGTTTCTCCTTTCTGCAAACTAGCATTACCACCCCCTCTTTCATCCAAAGAGACACTGATCCGGAAGATTTGGCCCCTCCAAGAAAAGCCTAGATGCCCTTAGCATTGTATCAAACACCTTATGGGCATGAACTATTTTGACATGAGTTTTTGTTTAAACTGTGGACTTGATCCCCTGGCCCAACCGGCATGTCAAATAGTTTTGCCTTAGTTTTAAACCCACCTGCTAACTCGGCTCAACCAAAGCGCTCTGGAATGCCATGGCATTTCGCCGAGCACCTGGTGGGCGTGCTCTGGGCGCGCCCAGAGCGCGCGTTTTGCACGTGCGTGCGCTCGGGTCGCCGCGTCACGCCCGGCCCTTACTCGCCTACAGAGCTGCATCCCCCGACCTCATCCGCTCGCAGCAACGCGCCAAGCCACCTTAAGCGTGCCTCTGGCCGCCGCCGAGGGGCCTTTGGCGGCACGCGGCGTCGGCCAGCGGCCTACCTCTGCTCCGTTCGGCGCCGCCCAAGCCACCTCGGCTCGCCACAGCCCTAGCACAGCCGAGCTCATCCACAAGGCGTCGCCTAGCCCTCGTCGTCGCCCACGGCGCTCGTGCGGCTTCTGAAAGATGGTCGCCGCGAGCTTATCCACGGCTGCGCGGGACCGCCTTGCCTCGCCTATATAAGGGACCCGAGCCCCTCACGAGAAGCATAAGCAACCTCGGTACCTCCTCCGGTTCCCCATGGCAGCCAATCGACCGAGGGCCGTCTTCCTCATCTCGGCAACTCCTGCCGCCGCCCTTTGCCTCGTTCATTCCGGCGCCACGGGGCCTATCCTCCCATTTCTCTTCGCCAAGATCATCTCCTTCCTTCCGGGAACCCAAACCCCTACTTGATTTTGATGGGAACCACTTTAGCCCCAAAACCACTTCGCCGCATGAAGCTTCCTCCGCCCATGAGCTTCGCCGCCGTCAGCTCCTCCGCCCCATCACTCCCTCGACCACGGAGAACCGCCCGATCGTGCGGATCCATCCCCACCCTCGGGGGCCCGAGAACAACCGTTCGCGGCGGCGATCGCGGAGCCCTGCTCGCTTCGGGGCGGAGGAAGGAGAGGAGGGCGACTAGTCAAACCTGACTAGTGGGCCACCTAGGACCTTGTCGGTGACCCACTCCGCCGGTCCACGTGGTTAAGTGAAGCGTAAAACCCCAAGTCGTAACCCTACTTAAGCGTATTTACTGCGAAGCGTTTTCTTTTACATTTTATTATTAAAAGCGATTTTGACCAAATCTTTGATTGGTTATATCTTTTTAAATATAACTCCAAATTGACTGATTCTTTTCCTACCTCTCTCAAATTTCACCTAGTTTATTTTAAGATTTATTTGAAAAAATTTCAGAACAACTTTTGTGCTGTTTTTTTTTGTGTGTTAATTCTTTATATTGCTAAAATAGGATTTTTGAAGAGAGAGAGGTGTTCAAGTTTTGGAGTGCACCTGCCTTTCCACACATTGAAGGCAAGCATTACGAACCCGGCATAATATTTTTGGTGTGTTCGTTGACACGTTTATAACACCACGTCATTTCGAAGGACTTGTTATTTCATGTGACATGATCATTTGCATGGATGCAAATTGGTGATTTCCATGCTGTTGGAAATGAGTATACTTGTGATGGCAATCATCCTCATGTATCTTGCATGCATACTGGAAAGGAATCCGGGAAAGCCTCTGCCTTGGGTAGGCGTGAGCTTGTCGCCGGTCTCCGTCGGGACGGTTATGTCCGGTATGGCATGGTAAGATATAATGAGTGTTGATTGTATTGGTTGAAATATATTTGTTATACATGTCATGCGAAACTATAGACCTCTGAGTCGACCATAGATCGAGTCTTGTTCGATAACCCCATACTTGTTTACGTACTACCACTCGTCTCTCTGACAAGTAGAGTGCAGTTCGATAAGTTGTCAACCTCTTCCTAGCACACACCGTATAGAGAGGCCATGGTGGAAGATCTGGGTTGTAGCTGGTAGGCGAGCCACCAGTCGGGGGCATGGGTGTTTCGGTTGGGACGAGAGGAGGCCACCCCTTAGGCGTGTGATATAAATTTGATCCCATGCTACGCGAGGTTGTAGCCTCCCACTTAGAGTTTGCTTAGCAGGTGTAGTGGGTGATTCGAGACACGTGTGAGTTAAGCTGGTGTGTGCAAGTTAGGTGTGTTTTCAACTAAAAGGCCGTAGACGGAATTAGCCTTGATGGACTAAAGGAATCCGTTACTCGTGGGTAAAGAGTACACCCTCTGCAGAGATTAAAACCTATTCGAATAGCCGTGTCCATGGTTAAGGACTACAGTCTGGGATGGGTCAAGTGTCGGTCTTAGTGTCGGTCTTCGGAGGTGAAGCTGTTAACCAGAACTGGAACAACATGGACTGTGACTTGTGACTAATGATGATTATGATTATTATTATTGTTGACTAACCCGTGATATTATTGTTATTATTGAGTATCTCTGGGATGGTTCTACCTCCGGGATACTCACTATGATTGTTCATTTTTAAAGCCCTTTATGTGGTGTCGCTCGGACACCCATTTATAACATTTCTTTTAAAGCCCTTTATGCGGTGTCGCTCGGGCCTTGTGTAACACTTATTTTAAAAGCCCTTTATGTGGTGTCGCTCGGGCCTTGCATTGTAGCATTTCTTTTAAAAGCCCTTTATGTGGTGTCGCTCGGGCCTTGCATTGTAGCATTTCTTTTAAAGCCCTTTATGTGGTGTCGCTCGGGCCTTGGCATAATAGCATTTCTTTTAAAGCCCTTTTGTGGTGTCGCTCGGGCCTTAAGCTATGGCATGCTTGTTATTTATTTCATAATTTTTAATACTTCCGTGACATTGCATATTCATACACGAGTTATATTTATCTTTGTGATGAGCGTCATGAGCATAAAATATTGTCGACACATCATTGTTATATTATACATGTTCTAAATGTTTGCGAGTACATTCAAAGTACTCAGGCTTGTCCTGGCTATTTACTTGGCCAGATTTTCTTGCGGAGAGGTGCGACATGATGACAGCCACGGAACCTAAGCAATGGAGATAGCAGCCTCGCGAAGATAGGAGTTAACACTGGTCATTTGTTCTGTGGGAATTGGAGTCCCATAGATACTGATGATCCACAAACCGCTTCTGCCATCAACCACTAGAAACCATTTGTTGTACTCACAGGCCAGAGTGGTCTTGTACCACATTTTTTTGTATTTTGCTTGGAATTTCTGTATCAAGTTGGGGCCTCATCAGCTAACAGTAATCCTGGGGCTGATGAGCACGACAGTCTTTTCTGGAAATTTATTCCCCCGGAAAACTGGTCGTGACAACTATAAACTGTTCAAAAATCAGAATGGTGAAGTATTTGCTAGATATGTTGGCACTAACTACAGGAACGGTTCCCCTATGAAGAAGATCTGGGTTCCCAAAAGTTGTGTTGAAAATCTTTAGGTGAATGTCCTCATGACACCACCTGTGAAGAACAGGAACCCCAGATCAAATTCTTCATATGGACCAAATTCTTCATATGGATCCAAGTCCTCATATGGACCAAATTCTTCACATGGATCAAAGTCCTCATATGATTATCATTGTGCTAACAACTATGTCTCGCAGGGTAGAGCTAAGGGCTATGAATATGTGCATTATTCTTCAAACCATTATGTTCATAAGTCCTCTAAAATTACTACTGCTTATTCATATCTTACCTAACCCCTCTTATGTGAAGCGAAATGGTTTGGCATCTTTGCCACCCTTCTCATATGGTGCTTTCATGAGAATGATGAACTCTTTGCCACCCTTCCGGATGTGGGTGGTGAAGAAAAAGAACTAATCCCTTCTGCGGGGTCAGGTCTCGGGCGTGCCTTAGCGTCTGAAGAATTTCTTTGGGGACTGACGAAATTGCACGAAAGGGCCTTGAGCGGATCATGATGAAATGAACATTCATTTCACCGTCCTCATCTTGCGATATCTATTTACTTCTTGATGAAATTCATCGATGAACTTGATATCATATTCTTCACGATGAAGCATATGAGATTGTAAGCTACACTAATTCATCTGCGGGATGATCAACCCAAAACCACTGAATGGGTCCTCGATAGTGGATGTACAAATCACATATTGGTGACAAGAATCTATTGATGGATGCTCCTTATCACCGTCACCTCTGAAGCATATCATCTTTCTTGACAAAGGCAAAAGTCGGTATTGGGTCTTGGTAAGGTTGCTATCTCTAAGGATAAGCACATGGACAAAGTCATGCTTGTTGAGTCCTTAGGATACAATCTCATGTCGATCTCAATGCTTTGTGATCTTGATATGGTTGTTGTATTAAGGCAAATATCGCTGTGTTGTGATTATGGAAGTGACAATTCCAAAGTCTTGAAGGCTTTAGGAGAGGAGATCGTATATTGTTGATTTCTCTCTGGGACCACAACCAGCCGTGTGTCTACTTGCAAAAGCTTGAAGGCTGGATATGGCATCGACGACTTGGTCATGCGGGCATGAGGAATCTGAACACGCTTGCGAAGAAGAAGCATGTCATTGGCATTGAGAATGTCAAATTCCTCAAGGATCACTTATCGGAGCATGTGAAGCGGAAAAATGACCAAGGCCAAGCATCCGGCGAAGACTATCATGACCACTACCGTCCATTGAATTGCTTCACATGGACCTCTTGGACCTAATCATTATTCAGCGGTCACTAATGATGCATCTTTATATGGTTTTGTCATTGTTGATGATTATTCTCGATATACATGGGTACACATTGTTGCCTTACAAACATGAAGTGCGGGAAGTCTTCAAGCGATTTTCCTTGAGGGCTTCAACCAACTTTGGTGTGAAGATCAAGCATATCGAAGTGACAATGGGCCGAGTTCAAAATTCGGTCTTGATGCTTATCTTGATGAACTTGGTATTACTCATGAGTTATCTGCTCCCTATACTCCTCGGAGAATGGCATCATGGGCGCAAAACAGAACTCTTGTTGAGATGGCTGCACTATGCTTGATGAATATAAAAGCGCCTCGGCGTTTTTGATTGATACAATTGATCTTGCTGCCACATCATCAGCAGTATATCTTCTAAATTCTTCAAGAAGGCGCCTATGAACTCCTCATGACAAGAAACCCAATGTGAGTTATTTCAAAGTCTTGATTGCTAAATGTTGGATTAGAGATCCTCACCACAACTCTAAATTTGCACGAAAGCACATGAAGGTTTATGCTTGGTTACGGAAAGGATTCGCACACCTCTGAGTCTTCAACATTGTTCTTGAAGATTGTTGACCTTGTAGATGTCTTGATTCGATGAAACTAATGGCTGTAAAGACAGCACCTACCTACATGTTAGATGAACCAGCACTGAAGATGCTATCAAGCTCAAAGGCAGCGAGGATGTCATTCCTCTTGAAGAATCTGCTAAAGAATTCATTCCTGTTCATGAAGAGCGTCGGTGATGCACGAAGAACAAGATGAGGAAAATGGTCTTTGAAGAAAATGCTGATCAAAATCCTCGGCGACAACCAACTCATCCACGCATTGCAAAAGGAGTGCAAGTGGAGAAGATCATCGATGACATTAGCGCACAGGTCCTCTCACACGCTCAAAAGCATCACATTTATCTAACTTTTGTGGGCACTATGCTTTTGTCTCTATCCGAGAGCCCACTAAGGTAGATGAAGCATTTACGGAGCGGAGTGGATTCAGGCTATGCAAGAAGAATTACATCGATTTGAGCTGAACAATGTGCAGGGAATTGGTCGATCGCCCGGATCCTCGCAAGCATAATATCATTGGCACAAAGTGGATCTACATAACAAGCAAGATGAAAATGGCCTTGTGGTGAGGAATAAGGCACGACTAGTAGCTCAAGGCTACACAGAGTTGAAGGAATTGATTTGATGAAACTTTTGCACTGTTGCTAGACTTGAGGCTATTCATATTACTTGCTTCGCTAACCATCATGATATCATCTTATATCAAATGGATGTGAAAAGTGCATTCCTCAATGGTAAGCTTGAGGAAGAAGTATATGTTGCTCAACCCCCAGGTTTTGAAGATCCAAAGAATCCTGACAAAGTCTTCAGACTCAATAAGGCTCTCTATGGCCTTAAGCAAGCCCCTCGGGCGTGGTATGATACATTGAAGGAATTCTTCGTGAAGAATGGCTTCACACCCGGTTCACTCGACCATACTCTTTTTACTAAATCATATGATGGTGAACTGTTTGTGTGCCAAATATATGTTGATGATATTATCTTTGGCTGTACTAACCAACGATATAGTGATGAATTTGCCTATATGATGAGTGAAGAATATCAAATGTCTATGATGGGAGAGTTGAAATTGTTCTTAGGTCTTCAAATTAAATCGGCAGCGCAATGGCATATTCATATCTCGGAGAAATACCTCAAAGATGTCTTGAGGAAATTCGGCATGCAAGATTGCAAAGCGTCAAAATTCCTATGCCCACAAATGGCCATCTATGCACTAATGAAAATGGTATTGACTTGATCACAAGGTATACCGCTCCATGATTGGTTCTTTATTGTACTTATGTGCATCTAGGCGGATATAATGCTTAGTGTTTGCATGTGTACCCGATTTCAAGCTGCACGAAGAATCACACCATAAAATTTGTGAAGCATATTCTTGATATCTAGCTCACACACCAACACTAGGATTATGGTACCCCAAGGGCTCTGCTTTTGACCTCATTGGATATTCGACTCGACTATGATGGTGATCGTGTGGACCGCAAGTCAACATCGGCACTTGTCATTTCCTCGGACAATCTTTGATGCATTGGTCCTCGAAGAAAGCAGAACTGCGTATCCTTGTCTCTTCTTGAAGCTGAATACATTGCTGCTAGCTCATCTTGTGCTCAAGCTGCTTTGGATGAAGCAAACCCTCAAGGACTATGGCGTCAGCGTGAAGAATGTGCCTCTCCTCTGCGACAATGAGAGTGCCATCAAGATTGCTCACAACCCAGTTCGGCACTTTCGAAGACTAAGCACATCAGTTCGTCATCATTTTCTTCGTGATCATGTGTTGAAGGCGACATCTCCATAGAGCATGTGAAGGCGAAGAACAGCTAGCTGATATCTTCACTAAGCCCTTGGATGAGAAGAGATTTAGCAAGTTGCGGTGTGAGCTAAATATCTTAGAATCTTGAATGTTCTTTGAAAAGGACACACATCCTAACCCTTATGCAGAATTGATGACTTAGATGTGCAACACATGAAGAAGCGTTTTCTTCAATCAATGAAGAATAACACTCTAAGTGTGAAGAAATTAATGAAGAATTTGATTCTCGAGAACCCTCGACAATTATGCAGCGGTGTGCGAAATCATCATTCTTATCTGATGGAGTCACGCCACCACAAAAGTTGAAAATCTTCAATTTGAGTTTTCCTCATTTTGAAATTCTTGATTTTTCAAATTCTTCAACTTTGCAAAATCTTCCTGTTTTCCGTCGTTTTTCTTCATTGGCTATATATATATATATATATGTGAGTTTTGTCCTCTACAACATTCACTTATTGCTATTTCTTCAAGTTGCGATTTACGCTAAGTGAATGTGATCGGACCCTTCCCTCTATGCTACACTCAACCCAATCTATTCACAAATTCTTCATATGCGTTCTGATTGAAACTCGTTCAAAGTCTTCCTTTGTGTCCTTGTCAATTTGAAGAAATTGCGAGCGAAATTTTAAAACAAATCTTATTCAGATTTTGGTTTTACCGCTCAAACCGTTCCGCATCCCACGATGCATTAGTTTATTCACCCGATCTTACGATCTCATACGCGATGCGTGGGTGACACATGTCGCGTGAAGAAGAAAGGCAGGGGCATGTTAGTCCCAAAATCTTGAGCGAACAGTTTTTACCGTGGCTATAAATACCCTCTCCCTTCCTTACTTCATTTACTCCGCTCGATCGCTGTCTTCGCTCGAGCTCTCCTCAAACCCTAAGCGCCCCGCTACTCCATCGCCGCCGATGAGGAAGAGCTTCCTGCCTCGACCTCGTCGCCCGTCGTACTTCAGCGCCCGGCTGCGGAAATCTTCACTCCGCCCGCCGCCGTAGCTGTATCCCTCTGCCAAGTTAGGGCGTGGGAGATCTAACAGCGAACTTCACATTGTTCATCTCTGTTAAATCGTGTTCTTGATTCGGGTAATTAAAAGTCACTTTTATTACTCGCTTTGATTCTCAAACTTTTACGAAAATCTTCAAAGGTGTTTTATTCTTCAAATCTTCACATATGAACACCTCACACCTTGTATGCTCTTGATCCATCTCTAAGCACTCATTTCTTCAAGATTCCTCAATTGTGCGGATTTTCAATCTGTACAACTCTGGAACCTAAGACAAGAGCGCTTAGTGAAATTCCTCAAGGCTCAACTGGTCAAATTCCTCAAAACTTGTCTTTTTGAAAAATCTTACGAGAGCATATGACCTCTCCAAATTCCTCGCACCTACACTCTGTTCACGGTACTCATGTTATTCTTTGAATCACTAGGTTCTCATCAACTTAACTCATTTGCAGCGTTCCTCGAAGAAAAACTGCATACTTCTTGAGTGTTCAATTGTTCAAATTCCTCATCTGAAGAAAATGGCTGAAGGAAAGAGACCATGAGAAGGAGGAAAGAAACCGGAGGTCATGGCTGCTTTGAAATCACGATGACATATACAAGGATTATTGCACACTGATGAAGCCAAATTTGGCAAAGAAACAAAAATCAGCGCAAAGTCGCATTGGAGATTGAGCGAAGATGGGCACGAGAATGGAGAGAATATCGATATGTTACTCCAAAGTACATGAAGAAATTAGCCTTAAATCCTCCATGCCCAAGAGCTCCATTGGCACTGGCCAAGTCGTGATCCCACTAGCATCAAAACTGGTGAAGACTTTCTGAAGAATGGGCTGGCGCCAAGCCAAATTGGCAAGACAGGCCAAGGAGGCGGTGAGGAAATTCAATGAGGATTCTGTTCTGCTGCTTGCTGCTTTGAGACCTCGGTCAAGCCGAGAAATCAATGCCGAAGAAGCACCTTTCATAAGCCAAGTGCTTCACCATCAGCGCCCTCACGGCCAAGTTCCTCGGCCAGCGCCCTCACGACAAATTCCTCGGACTATTGCTGCTTCACCAAAGTCCTCGGCAGCTCCTCCAAGTCCTCAACTCATGTGCATCGGCTACATGTCAAAGGACTCGGGGTTTCTCAATTATACGGTGTCTCGGCAAGTTCTTGGTGCACCAATGTCCTCATCGGGCCTCACTCTCACGAAGACAAAAGCAACAGTGGGCCGGTCCTCGGCCAAGTCCTAGAAAGAAAGTTGCTTTCCAAGTGCCCTCTGATGATGAGGCTTCTGATGAAGAACTTGCAGAAATCATCAGAGATAGACAAGCAAGGCCGCTAGAGATAAAGGAACACCTGTGCCTCTGCTTTTGGATCCGAAGAAGATCCTAGACTACATCGACTTATGGCATCAGGATCCAAACACTCCAATGCCTGATCTGCCTCTGACTCCTGGTCAAAATCATATGCTGACCCATTTCATCTCTGAAGAGAAATGGAAGTTTGAAAAGGCTCGTGAGATAAAGAGAGCACAAGCTAGAAAGGAGAAGCTTCTAAAGAAGAACGTTGTCAGACTATCACCTGAAGAACTTCTCAAGGCTCAATCTGAGATCCAAGCCCTCAGCAAAGATTTCGATGCATACCGGGCTGATTGGCAAGGAGCCAAAGTGAGATTAAATCAACTTGCGAAGAAAATGACAAGCTATTGCAGCCCCATCGCAACAAGAAAATCCTCGGTGATGACTTTGCAGCACTGCGATGATTTTGAGCCTGCTGATGAGAATACAAGTTCGGGGCTCATGACTCCATCCGGCCCATTGAAGAAATTCCCGGGGCATCCACTAGTGGTGCACTGAAAAGCGAAGAGATCGGGCAAGCTGCACCGATTCTTTGAAGAAAATGAACCACAGTCCTCGGCTCCTCCGGCATAACACCAACTCCAATTCTTCCTTACGCCTGTAAGTGAAGAAAACCAAAGGCTGCGAGCAAGCTGCGATGAAGAAAAGGAAGGCATCATTGCGTCAAATTCTTACGCGAAGAAAATGAAGCCAATGACCAGCTAAGCGAAAATCCTATTGATGCGTTCCCATTTCCTCCATGTCGTCTAAGTAAATTGTTCCTTATGGAAGACTACAAGATCCCAAGTGGATCGATGAAGAAAATCATTACATTGCTACCTCGAGCAGGTTTGATGAAGAAATTGAAGTGAAACATTCCCTTCAGCGCCGATGATTTCCTCACCGATGCCTCGGTTCACGGTGAAGAGGCTGGTGTTGAGAAGTGAAAAAGAAGAGCGAAGATGTGGATATTGGATGCACTACACGGTGATGAGCGATGACTTTTGGGAAAGTCGACATCCCAATACTCCTCTCTTCACTCCTATTCAACAAATTCCTCGGTCCCGGCTACAACTATTCAAATGGGCTCTGAAGAAACTCATCCCACATCGATACATTCATGAAGAGATTCCAGCCGCTAGTCTTTGAAGAACTTCTTGCTAATCCCCAAACTGCACAAGAAGAGGAACAGAAATTCCTCGGCTGAAGCACTGATATCGCGATTCTGAGGTTGTCTTGCAAATCAACGATACTCCTCTGCCCAAACCGAAGAATCCGTTCTCTAGCAAGCAAAAATTCAAGGCTGAAGACTTCTTTTACGAGCATGTGTTCTTCACGATTACAATCCATATAACTCTGCTCGCATAAGGAAAAGGCGGCTTACGGACTGCTACTCAAGCCAACTTCTATTCCTCGGTGATCTTTGACAAGGACAAAATCTTGATCATGAGCACATTCCTCATGTGGATATGGAATCTCTGTAGTGCTTGAGCGATTACTCCGAGTTATTCATGATGCGGGACTCTTGAATTTCTGCGATATACGTGATTGGAATGAAGAACTCATTCTTGATTCTATGCCACTTTGCATATCACGGAGATCTTTGAAGATGTCAACTCATGGGTGCTGGATTGGATGATAGAAAATATTCACTACAAGGCACCAACAACTGAATTGCCGTGTCCTTCCTCTTGATCCTCCCCATGACGATTACGATGCATCTACAATGACCCATGACAGCGAGATCATTATATGCAAGTGCTCATGAAGCCTTTGAAGCGAGGCAGGCCCTCAAACCAAATTCCCGTCAAGGAATTGTTGTATGTGCCTCGGATGTCTATCGAATCTGGCGAAGACAATGAGTCCTATCAAAGGCCACGACTCAAATGATGAAGATGTCGTTGGCACCATGAAGAACATGCTTTTCAACATCATTCATGGCGTTCCGTCAACTTCCATGATTTCTTCATGAGGACTACGGCTAATGTTGCAATGTCACCTTTTGAGCTGAAGCCCTATCGCCTTGGATTATGAGATTCATAAGGGCAAGATCTTCACTTTGAATTACAAAGTGACACTCACGAACCATGGTAGCTACTTGCCACCCATTGAAGTCCTCAAGCGACCGGTTTCATCATCGATGATAAGGGCAAGGCAGCTGCTTGTGATCGATGAAGGCACTCGTCCATTGGATGGTCAATTCGTCTAGCTACATCTTACTCCACCAATGGCGATTACGCAACACATGACAACTTGCCATAAATACATCAACCAAGCAAAAGCCTCAAGCAACGGCACCGGGGTGATGGTGACCGTGAGTTACTCCTCGGTCTTCATCGGAAGGTTGATCGCAATCACAAATGGGTGAAAGCGCCAATTTGCTGCAATTCTTCACAACATGACCTCAACCCATAATGCGGTGAAGAAAATCAGTATCACCTTCATGAAACCCTCAATCGCTTTTGGGCTGTTCTCACTCATGTATATTCAGCGGAAGAAGCGAAGACTATGAGTCTCCGGGAAGCATTTGGTGATGCACCACCTTGAAGAAATTCAAGAGAGTCAATGTTCTGATCGGTGGCCAGCTCTTATTCTTCATCGTGTGGCCGATGAACATGAAGATTTGGGCGACAACTGCGGCGAGCCCTACTTCACAAACAACCCGACAACGCTGGCGCTCCTCCATCAACTTGAAAATCTTCAGGGGCGTTAGTCATCAGTTTCAACCCTTTTGGTCATCTGATGACAAAGGGGGAGAAATCTGAGTTAGTCTTCAAGCGGGTTTATATTATGGGCGTTTTTGTTAAGTTACAACTCTCGTTCTTCTGAAACTTTTATTGGATCGAGTTGTAATCTTAAATCCGATGGTGCCTTGATACTTTTGAACGGTGCATTGTGCTCTGACTTTGATGCACTATGCTCTGATACTTTTTATGTGTTATTCTGCATGCTTATTCCTCGTTAATATTATTGCGCATCTTTGAATCTCATCGAGCACCATATTTCATCATGCATTTCAAATTCTTCATATTATATATCAAATCGTGTATGAATTACAAGATATAGGGAGATCTCCATGATTCAATTCTTCAAATGTGCATTGCCTCAAAAGCAAATTCCTCACTATGCACATATTAGGGGAGTTCTTCTATATCTTGCAATCAAATTCCTCAATATCGATGTTACACTTCATATGTTTATCCCGTTGAAAACTTAACCTATGTTGTCATCAATCACCAAAAGGGGAGATTGTAAGTGCATCTAGTGCCCTTAGTGATTTTGGTGTATTGAAGACTTATAGGTTAAGTGGTGATCGTTGTGAGTGTACACAGGTCTATAAGTCTATGAGGAGTTTGATATTTCTGAGAGAAATTCGACCCCTAAAAATGAAGTTCTTGTTGAAGACTTTGATATTCGAAGTCTTTACGAAGACTTTGAAAGTGAAGAAATTGGTGTGACCTTGAAGACTTGATATTCATTGAGGAATATGGGCGTGAAGACTTTTGTTTTCGTAGTTTCATTTTCTCTTTCTTGAGTCATAGGAAACACCGTCTTTATTAAAGGGTCGAGGAAATACTAAGGAAAAATTTCCATGTGATGCTCAACTCAAAATCCTACATCTACCAATCCCTTGAGTGAAGCCATTGGAAATCTCATACAGATTCAGTCAATTTCTTGATGTGAGAGCAGTTCTTCTAGTCCTTGAGGACTTCTCTAGCGAGGAGTTAGGAATTCGCCGGTCTTGAATTGCCTACCTGATGAGAACATGATATACGAGGAATTTGAGAGTCAAATTTCCGACCGTTCTTTGTCTTTGCTTGGCTGTCAAAATATCTTATCCACCTAACGGTCATATAATTGAAGGGCATTTATGTCTTATCATGTCGGGCTGCTCCCTAGGCTATAAATAGCCGCCCCTACAACCACTAGTTGGTTGGCTGCTCGAAGAACTTGACACTTGTCATCGAGAGCAATCCATCCTCCAGGACTTTGGCGAAAATCATCAAGTGAGGAAATCCCAAAACCAAACCCCACAAACCCAAAGTGATTGTGCATCGAAGAAATTGATCTCGTGGATCCGGCGCTTATTACCTTTGAAGGCGTGCTTCTTCCAGACGGTTAGGCGTCAAGGTCTAGAAACATCAAGAGGAATTGTGGATCGCCGAGTGACCAAGTCTGTGAAGGTTTGGAAGTCACTGAAGACTTACCACAGTGATTGGGCGAGGCTGCATGGTCTTAGTTCAAGGAGAATCGGTGAGGCTGGGTGTCTGAGTTGTGGCTCGAGGCGGGTGTCGGGGCTGTGTGTCCTCGAGTTTAAATACTCGGCCGCTCCAACAGACGTACAAGCCCAGGGCAGATAGTTGGAATTGGTTTACCAAATCATTGTCTTCACCAACTAACTAGTTTTATTTCCTCAACTCTTTCATTTCCTCATTACTGTGTTGTACATTGTTCATATCTGTGCTTGAAGACTTTGACTGAAGACTTTCACAAATTCCTCAGTTCAATTTCTTCAGTCTGTCCGTCTTCATCTTGTTATCCTGTGTTTAAGCTTTCCGTACTCTGTGCTAGTCTTCATTTCATCATGATGACTATGTTTGTATCTGTTATGTTTACTTGAGTACTTATTCCGCTGCAAGTAGTTCTTAGCTAAGGAATTTCCTCACCAACAAATTCCTCGATGAAGAATTCATAAAATCGCCTATTCACCCCCCTCTAGTCGATATAGCACTTTCATTGAGTCGAGAATGTTCGGTGTTGGGCGGTGATGCGGTTGGTTCGGGTTGTTGTTTGGACTCCTCTTCCCATAATATGGGCGGCGAAAAAGCGCTCGGAAAGATGTTTGGAGGGGCGGTCGCGCTTTGCGCGATGCGTGCCAACACTTGACCGCTGGTTATTATCCGGGCTACATGGTGGAATTGAGTCCTTGAACCGAGCTGACATTTTAAGGCGGCGTTACGGTAGGATGCCATTTTGGATCCTTGGCGTCAAAGTCTCCATTTACTTGGGATATTGCAAGGTTTGAATCGCGGACCTCTAGGCGTTGAATGCCCATGGAATTGCCATCCGGAGACCATGTAGAAGGGCCTCGTATTCGGCTGCATTGTTGGAGTCCGTGTACATTATATGAAATGCGTATTGGTTTGTGTCTCGGTTGGGGGCGTCAAGATGGCGCTTGACCCCAAACCGGCCAACATTTTGGAGCCATCGAAATGCATGATCCAATTGGAGTATCGCCCGTACTCTTTAGGGAGTTGACCGGTCCATTCAGCGATGAAGTCGGCCAAAACTTATGACTTTATAGCTCGCCGTGGTTTGTAGGTTATGTCGAATGGTAGGAGCTCAATGGCCCATTTTGCAATCCTGCCCATTGCGTCGCGGTTGTTTATAATGTCGTTGAGAGGTACTTGGAGGCCTTTGTTATCGAACACTCTTGAAAGTAGTGTCGCGACTTCGGGATGCCATGAACACGCGTATGCTATCTTTTGATAATGTGGATCGGGACTTGCATGGAGTTAAGGCGGTGGATCGTAGTACACTGGTTTTGAAAAGGAATTTGTGTCCTACATTTCTCGTTCGACGATGAGCACCGCGCTTACAACTTGATGTGTTGCGCGATATATAATAACATTGGTTACGCCCAAGTTGGTATGACCAGGACGGTTGTTGCCAATATGGCCTTTATTTCTTGAGTCCGGCTGTGGTAGCATCCGTCCATTCGAAGTGTTGGTCTTGCGGGAGGAGGCGATAGAGGGCAATGCCTTTTCTCCCAGCGGGAGATGAAGCGGCTTAAACCGCCATGCATCGATCAGTTTTGTATTTGTTTGAGGTCTTTTGGGATATCCAAGCGTGTGAGCTCGGATCTTGGCTGGGTTTGCTTCAATTCCTCTACGGATACAATGAAGCCAAGAGCTTTCCGGTGGTATGCAGCGCATTTTCGGGTTGAGCTTAATGTCATATGCTCGGAGGTTGTCGAATGTGAGCCACAAATCGTCTACTAGAGTTTCGATGTGTTTGGTCTTGATGACCACATCGTCTATGTATGCCTCCTTTGTTTTGCCGATCTGGGTTGCGGACATATACGAATCATCTTGATATATTTGCCGGCGTTTTGAGCCGAAGGGCATTGTGTTGAAGCGAGAATGGTCGTATGGAGTAATGAATGCCGTTGCGGCTTAGTGCATCTCCGCCATCTTGATTTGATGGTATCCGGAGTATCGTCGAGGAAGCACAATGAATCGTGCCTGCGGTAGCATCGATGATTTGATCGATCTGGGGAAGGAAAGGATCCTTTGGACAAGCCTTGTTAAGGTCTTTAAAATCGACACCACAGGCGCGAGTTTGTCCTTTTGGTACCATTACGAGGTTAGCTAGCGATTCGGATGTTTTATGTCTCGATGAATCCGGCTTCTAATAGTTTGGCTAGCTCCTCTCCCATTACTGTCTTTTGGGTTGGAAAATCGCGAAGACTGTTTGGTGGCTTGAATCCTTTTAGGATGTTTAGGCTGTGTTCTGCCAACCTGCGTGGGATTCCTGGCATATCTGAAGGGTGCCAGGCAAAGATGTCCCAATTTTCCCGAAGGAATTCTCGTAGTGTGGTGTCTACATCAGGGTTTAATTGTGCCCCAATGGAGGCCGTCTTTGTGGGGTCCGTTGGATGGACTTGGAATTTGACTATTTCGTCCGCTGGTTTAAAAGAGGTGGACTTGGATCTCTTATCGAGTATCACATCGTCTCTGTTCACCGTGGAGTGCAGCGCGGTGAGTTCCTCTGCCGCTAGGGCTTCGGATAGTGCCTCTAGGGCTAGTGCGGCTGTCTTATTTTCGGTGCGGAGTGCTATGTCCGGATCAGCGACAAGTGATGATTCCATTGGGCGGGCATTTTAAGCTTCATGTACCCGTAATGGGGTATAGCTTGAAAAATTGTGAATGCCTCTCGCCCTAATAAGCGTGATATCCTCTGCTGAGCAGGGCCACTTGGGCGTGACCTCCTCGGACCTGTAATTGTCCGTGAGCCCAACACCACATCTAGTGTAATTTTTCACGTGTAGCGTGCTTCCCGACTAGGGATTATTCCTCTAAAGGTTGTCTGCTTCGCTCAATGCGGCTCGATCTATTTCCATTTTTGAAGGGTTTCCTCGTAGATGAGGTTTAATCCGCTGCCGCCATCCGTGAGTACCTTGGTAAGGCGAAAGTCGTCCACTATTGGGCGAGGACCAATGCAGGTGGTGCTCGGGCTGTTGAATTTAGGTTAAATCGCTAGCGTTGAAGGTGATAGCCATGTCGCTCCATGGATTTATTGTTGCTACTGGTAGACTTGGCGAGGCTGCGGTGTTCGTTTCGCATATTATTTGATCACGAAAGTCACGAAGATTGTTAATACCATCTTGGTCTTGTTGGGCTGGTTCTCCGGGGCTAAAGCTCTTCGCCACTTTTGGCCACCTGCGTAGTATCCAACATGCTCGAAGGCTATGTGTTGGAGTGGCGCCCTCGTACTATGGATTTCTGGTCGTGAGCCATCCCTCAATCTGATTCTGTGGCCTTTAGGGGTTTTGCTTTTGGTTTTTGTCCCGGTGCTGAGCATGATGCACCCTTTTGTTTCGGACTAGGGTTTGTTGGGCGGATTGTCCCAAAACTTAGTTTCGGTTTTCCATGCACTCTCCATCGCCGATACTTTTGTACTATGGGCCTTGGTCGTGAGCGTGTAATTTCATGACGACTTATGGCGTTCATGATTCCTGTCCGTGCAATTGTTGCAGAAAATTGAGATTGCGCTTTCCTCATGGCGGTCCTTTATCCTGTCCATAACTAGGAGAATCGGCCCGATAATGATGTCTTGTTTCAGCGGGCTCTTGCGGTTTGAGATAGATCGCTTGTGTTTGGGTGGGCAGGTGGAATTAAATTGAACCCGCCCAATCGAGGCTTAAGGGCGAAAAGTTTCGAATTTGGAAGCTTGGATTGCTGGATGTTGTCCAGCGAATCTGGTCATTGCGACTTTAGGT
>JAHHZJ010001194.1:0-46786 GCA_021437245.1 Aegilops speltoides | reverse complement strand
AGGTCAGCGTATCATTGCGGACACCACGGTATTACGCAGAAAAGCACAGTGCCGAACAAGCTCGACGAAAGAGCAGATATCACCGGCGCTGTATTATCGCTTCCTTGCGGTACTACCGCAAGGCAGGAGGGTCACGGCTCGAAGGGCGCAGATGAAATAAATTACATCCGCGTTTACTCCTGAAACGGTGGTGTAAAACCCGACGCGTACTACCGCTATGAGGCGTGGTATATCGGGCGGGCGCGATGTAAAATTACATCCGCGTTTACTACGCGCATCGCGGTATTAGGTCGGCGGGCCACGGTATACGACTCCAAGGGAGCGGTATTACCATGGGCCCTCGCAGTATATCGCTCGACGAAGCGGTATTACTGGGGGCGCGGATGTAAAAATTACATCTGCCCCTACTATCGCACCGAGCGCATTAAGGTCAGGTGCCGCGGTACTACAGCACTGTAAGGGCGGTACTACTCGACACGCCGGTATTACCGCTTGTACCGCGGTACTACCGCAAGTACAGCCAGAGTCACCAGCTTTTCCGCACAACCAAGATAACGACGGTAGCTCCAAAGTGCAAGGAAAGGTGGGACAAGTGTACGGTGATTCCACCTACCTTTCCGACGCGACCCCTCTTAATAGTACGGCCTCCTACTACTCAACTCCACCAAAGAGAAACGAGAACAACGCCGCTTCAACAGCTCCGAGGGGCACCGAGTCGCCTTGTGCCTAATGATGAAGTATCCGAGGGACTCAAGGCACACGATTAGTCCGCAAAAGCATTGTCATCAATCACCAAAACACTTAGGGATAAATATGCCCTTACAATCTCCCCCTTTGGTGGATTGATGACAACACGGATTTGCATATAGATAAGATAATTTAGAGCAGGGCAAACTCCACCTCTCTAAAATATAGACGGCTCCCTAGATGTGTGCACTTTAGATGAATGCTTTGGACTACATGGCACAGACTAGGATCAACACTCCCCCTATATTTTAGAGACCAAGACATGATAATAAGCATAGCATAGCATGAAGATAGCACAATATAACACAAGCTTGCTAGGATAGATAGAGTGCATATGTCTTACACCATACGAAGTAATATAACCAAGGTTCAAACGAGAAAAGCAGCAAAGGGTTCAACTTCAACTGAGAAAGCAGCAAACACACGACACACACGACTCGCAAACTCGCAAATCCCTACACTCTCTCCCCCTTTGGCATCGAGACGCCAAAAAGGCAGAGAGGGCACCTACACACACAAGAGGTGGCTCAAGCAGAGAAGTCGCCCCAAGCCTCTTCGCCGACGCCTCGCACTGGAATGGACTCTCGACATCCTCCTCGAATTAGTCCACCAGATCCTTGCTTCTCCATCCACTGGTCTCGTGGAGTGATGTGCCTCGCACTCGCCAGACACTTCTCGCCATAGAGCTGCAAGACCTTGTTGTGCCGGGCGATGACTCTCCTTGACTCCACGTGAGCCCCAGACGCCCTTGGCTTGCATGCGAAAAGAGACTTCATCTTATCCTTCAACTTTTGGCCCAAGATGGCCTAGAGTCACTCCGAGAGGGCCTAGCAAGACGCCCTCAAGAACATCCTCGGCGCTAGCAACATCCTCATCAACAAAGCAGCCCTAGCAGCAGACGCCAAAGACGAGTAGCGTGTTAGCCTGCTTGATTTGACCGCACAAATGGGCTCATGGCTAATCCACCGAGCCAGAACTCCTCCTCAGATACATCTTCTCCCAAGTCTTCAAATCAGCAGAAATGTAGGGCCCATAAATAGGCACCTTTGGTTGAACACAAGAATGAAGCTCACACCACATGATGAGAGACATCAAGTGGCTGAGTCTCGAGACAAGCGAGCCTCTGGCAAATAAGCATCATGTCCACCATATAGGCATGAACCTTGTCTTTGTCACCGGCGCGGGGAACAAGGAGTTGCGGAAGATGCGTACATGATATCCGTAAAGGGGTTGAGAACCAAAATTGTCTTGCTATTGGCAGCGCCTTCTCAACCATGAACGGGTGAGCTTGTCCTTGTTGGCAGAGTCAAGATTGCCATGAGGGCTAACACCCACAGGAGTGTCAAGCCCATCATCAAGAACTTGAAGCAAATCCATGAACTCCTTCCGTGAGCGATACTTATGCCATTGGTCATCCAGTCATCCTTCTTTCTTCATTGGAGTGAAAGTACACTAGCAAAGAACCGACATATGATCTCGTGGTCATAGTCCGTGGAAAGAGATCACATGCTCAATGCCAACTGCTCCACCAAGTCCGAGCCTCCCCAAAGTAGTCACGGAACTTGTCCTTCCTCATGTGGTGCATATCAATCCACTTCACCTCCACATAGGTATTCTGCTTATTCTTGATGACATCCAAATAGATTTGGGTTTGGGTCTTGTTCCAGAACAGTTCACACCCTCTGACACTGGAGCGTGGGGTCACATAAGGGTGAAGCTGCCTAAGACGGACATACTCTGTAGGGCCTATCTCATCCATACCCCTGGCGGGCTCCTTGTGCTTGCTAGCGGTGGTCTTGACATTGCGCTTGGACGCAGATGATCCCTCGGGAACTTCTCCTGGGTTGCGCAGACGCTTGGAGCCAGTGTCACAAATGGGATTGGACCGACGAGAGCCACCACCCGAGACACACACGCAAAGCACCAAAACAAAAGGCGAAGAGGATCAATGCAAAGGCCATAAAACAACACATGAAACCCATAGAAGGTATACAGAAAGTTGGCATGCGATAGATGTGAGCCACGGTAGAATCGCCATCGCTTATGGTACTAAAGGATTAGTACAGCCTGCACGCTGTAGTACCATGCGGGTCACGGTAGTACCGTGGCGGGCAGTAGTAGACTTTAGTATCAAGACGGGCGCGGTAGTACCGCCCCTAGGGCGGTAGTACTGCAGCAGCGGTAGTACCGCCCCACAAAGCGTAGTACTGCAGCCGATCTAACAGATTTGAATCAAAAGAACCGCTAAACCACATGGCTGCTACGGTGATTAGATCTAGCGAAGACAACAATACAAGTGTAAATCCTATGCAATACCACACTCCTTCATCCTACTCTTGCAGAGATTTAGTCTAGGAATCTCAAGAACACACAAGTCTCCCCCAAAACCTAAAAGCACCAAACACAAACAAAAGGAGAAGGATTTGGGGAAAAACCTTGGTCCATAGCAAGAGCACGTGGTGGGGGACGATCCCACCGGTCGGAATCACGGGAGGGTGGCCGTGGAGGAGATCCGCGACTAACGCCGCCCGCTTTTGAGCATGGGAGAGGAAGAGACGACGGAGAGAGAGGACACGAATGGGTATGGGGAGTTAGAACTCCCCGCCTGCCCTTATCCCCATGCGCCGAACCGCATGGTAGTACTGCGCCATTGTGTAGTACCGCCATGGAAGTACGCCGAGGCGATAGTACGCTTCCACCGGGCGGCAAGAAAAATTACGCCTGCTGGGACGGTAGTACGGCTCCCACACACGGTAGTATCGGGCAGGCCGTAGTATCAGAGCGCTAGTACCGTGAGCTCAAGACACCGTAGGTTTCAAAAAAAATGCCTTTTGCACGGGAACGAAACACACACAAACAACCACAATAGAAACAGCAAGAAACCACCAAGTGACAAATCCTCTCGAGGAGAGAGGGCGGTGGCCGAAGCCACCTATGTTTGAGTTGAATGGTATGGCACCGCGAAGAATTATCCTTGGGCCCATGACCAAAACTCGTCTTTGAAACACAAGTACCATCAAAAATGGCGAATGTGAAAGAGGTGATCTATTTATGCATAATGGGGGAGGAGAGTTCATTGAGAGAACAACACTCCCCTATGTCCATGCCTACACCTAAACGAGACAACAAGTTGAGGTGGTGGAGGGTGCACGGTTCAAGTCACATTGCTCAAATCAATGATATTTAGCTCATGCCTTAACTCGCAAATCTTGCTTCATCCAAGGGCTTCGTGAAAATATCCGTAAGGTTATCATGAGTGTTGACATACTTGAGCTCGATCTCCCTCGCCTAATGTGATCCCTGATGAAGTGATACCGAATCTCAATGTGCTTCGCCTTGAAGTGTTGCACCGGGTTGAGAGAAATCTTGATGGCACTTTCATTATCACACCAAAGAGGCACTTTGTCACAAATGACACCGCACTCTCTTTAAAGTTTGCCTCATCCATAGGAGTTGAGCACAACAACCACCGCCGCCACATACCCGCTTCGTGGACGAGAGACACACAACTTTTCTTCTTGGAAGACCAACTTACCAAAGAGCAACCAAGAAATTGGCACCTCCGAAGTGGACTTCCTATCCACTTTGTCTCCCGCCTAATCGAACTGTGAAACCTTCAAGCTTGAAGTTTTCTCTTGGTTACCATAAGCCAAAGTTTGGGGTATGAGCCAAATATCGAAGATTCGCTGACCGCCACAAAGTGACTTTCCTTTGGTGCGGCTTGAAAACGCACACATCCCCACACTCAACATGATATCCGGTCTAGATGCACAAAGGTAAAGCAAGGAGCCAATCATGGAGCGATATACCTTTTGATCCACCGCTTACCATTGGGATCGATGTCAAGTTGGCACTTGGTAGGCATTGTGTAGTAGCTGGCTTGACATCACTTAGCTTGAATCTTTTAAGCATGTCTTGAGTGTATTTGGCTTGGTTGATGAAGGTTCCTTCTTCTTTGTTTGATGTCGAAACCAAGGAAGAACTTCAACTCTCCCATCGAAGACATCTTAAACTTGGAGGTCATGAGAGCGCAAATTCTTCATTGAAGGCTTTGTTAGGAGAACCAAAGATAATATCATCAACATATAGTTGGCATACAAACAACTCCCCGTTAACCTTCTTAGTAAAAAGAGTGGGGTCGATTAGCCCCACCTCAAATCCACGATCTTGTAACAACTCGGTAAGGTGGTCATACCACGCGCGTGGGGCTTGTTTAAGGCCATAGAGTGCCTTATCGAGTTGGTACACATGATCCGGAAAGTAGGGATCCTCCAACCAGGAGTAGGATTCCCCCCCACCCACCTTTCCCTAGTAGGTGTAGGAGAGGAAGGGAAGGAGGAGTAGGAGAGAAAGAAAGCCCCCCCCAAACCTTTTCCAATTCGCCTCCTGCCTTAGGCGACCAGCCCCTTGTGGGCTGGTGCTTCCTTCTTATGGCCCATAAGGCCCATAACTTCGCCGGGGTTCCTATAACCTCCCTGCAATTTTTTTTTAAGGGAAACTTTTTATTTAATAAATTTTGAATTTAATTTTTTAATTAAAAAAAGTTTTAAATTTTAACAATGTTAAATTTCACATATTAAATTGAACTGTTAATGGAATTTTTTCTGAACAGGAACATTTTCCTTAAATTTTGAATTAAAATCATTTGAAATTTTACTTTAATTACATATGGATTTTATTAATAGTAATTTCAAAGGAAACAATTTTAAATAAAAGAAAAAATTTTAAAGGAAATTTCATAAAATACAAAAATTTGGTCAATGTGACCACCAAAACACGGAGTAATTCGGAAAAATGGCGATCAAAATTTTTGAAGTATGTCGATAATGGACTCTGCCAAAAATTAAATTAAGACAATGAGTCACGACAAGCCAAAACTTCATATTTGATAATTACAATGAACACTGATCCATACAGTACTACTTTGCTGAATCCGACCTCTGAATTTCGATTGAACTCTGATGTTCTGATCGTTCACATTGTAACGATTTTTTAATTCATAACTTTTTATACATGTCATTGCATTTTAATGAATAAATTATTCTAAAATTAATTTTACGAATTTTGAAACATTTTTACTAGCAATGTGAATGCCGGTAATTCGAATCGCATTTAATATCATTACATGTTTTTAGTACAGTTTTAGTTATGGTTATACTCAGCTCGGTTATTAAAATTTCGACGTATTATTGCATTGCAAGATTTTCAGAAGCATTTTCAATAAAGAATGATTTCTATTGACTGTACAATTTTAGTTCATGAAATGCAATTTAGATTTCGAAATTACTTAAAGTGAGCAAGATTTGTGATATTAAGCCTGTCATAAAAATATTATGGAAGCATTAGCTATATCCATCCATTGACGTATGTCTAATCGAATGACTGCATCGATTTCTACAATGAGATACCGAAACTGTCAGAGAACACGCGTTCTAAAGCACCGCTTAGCCTGAATTGTGAAAAGCGTCATTAGATACGAATTTTCGAATTGAACGAAATCTGGAAACGTTTCAGAGAGGTCTCATGAGCTGCTCGAAATTTCTAAGATAACCCATTTTGACCTATATAATTTTAATTTATTCATCGCGATCATACATTATGAAAGCAACTGCAAGTGATCTTTAAAGGTCTCTCCTTCTTTTTCAAATGAAACAGAGCACGTTGCTATCGCAAGCCGGTCTTAACGAATCCAGCTTTTCTTCAGAAATGATACAAGTTTCTTTGGAAGCTTCTTCTGCTCGATATGCCGACAGGGACTGCACGCATTTTTTCTAAAGGATGCGGCCTTCAGTCATTGCTGAATTGAAACGTCTATTCTGACATTTTGAGATTGACTGTGACTATGAAAGCAGCAAGTAATCTTGGAACATTAAGCTCTTATACTGGACATTGAGACTAAGAATGACTACAATGCACCTGATCTGTTTAACGAGTGACTACTTAATCGCAAACACTCTGTGCACGTAAGAATATTACTGATCTAGGAGCCATTAAGCATAATTGAATGAGATTAACAAGAACATCGTCCATAGAATTTCGCAATACGGCAGCCATAAGTATCAAACGCACCACTTAGTCATACATTGAGCATAGTTCGAAGCAAGACTGCTGATCTGTCACTTGCTACGGACGCACAGCCAGACTGATCACATCATCTCACTATCTGTACTGCATCTGCAGATTACTTCTATCAACTGTCAGTCTTTGATCAGATAGCATAAGTAGGAAAACATCTTGAAATTCTTATGCCAATTTATCATCTATAAGATGACTCAAGCCGTGACCAAGTGAATTGTCATGTTCCGTGACAAGATGAGCTGGCAACTTATCACTACTGATACTCATCCGTTGCAAAGTTAGCCTTGATGCTAGCCGTCGTAATAGCTGTAACCTGCCGTCCTTGTACTCCAGTTGTTCCTTCAACGAAATTCGAACTCGATCCTGTTGCATTTCCTTGATCGTGCGTGCGTGGCTTGTCAACATCTCTAGCCCGTTCAATGCAGACTTTATTTCATTATAACTATCTCTGCCTTGTCTTCACTGTAGAAACTCCGTTGCCCGTCGTCTGTCAGTTCGAGCCTATCGATCGTTCTTTCGATAGCATCACTGCTCTTAGAGCCGTTCTTAGTTGTCATCATGTGCGGGTTTCCTTGCGTACTCCGTTAGCAGTCATATCGTTCTTATGCTTTCGCCAGTCGATGAAGCTTCGTTAAATCGTGATCATATATGCATTACGCATGAATGCCGTGCGACTATGAACCCAGTTACTTCGATCCTCGTAATGATTCCATTCTGATGCACTAACTAGCCTACGTTTGAGCCATTCAAGTTGCATGCGGTATCTGACTTGAGACTTGTGCTACCTCAGAATGCTATCCTCCTAATGAGTAAAATACCTGTAACAGCTAGTCCTTCTCGATGTGACCACACTCCCTGGGGGAGCACTCCCCGGAGAGGCGGGAGGCATGCGGGTAGACATGGAAGCCGGGGATCGGGTTGCATGCCGACGTGCGGGGCGAGTCGGGAAGCACCATCCGAGGAAACGCCGACGAGCCGGTGCTTGCCGTGGTGACGGCGGCTTGGACGAGGCCGTGCTGGCTAGGGTTTAACCCTAGCATGTAGAGCGCCTCCCTCGTTGCCGCCGCGACGGGGGCGTTGGTGACCTCCTGCTGTGCGGCGACGACGGTGGCGGCCTGCGCGGCGGCCTCATCCCTCGCGTCTGCGGCATGCCTCCGGCCCTTCCTCTTGGCCGACTCGCGTGCCCGCTGTTCGGGCGTCAGCGCCTTCTTTGGCTTGGTCCTGGCGGCCGTCTTGCGCGGGGTACGAGGCTTTCCTT
This sequence comes from Aegilops speltoides, assembly GCA_021437245.1. Lineage (NCBI taxonomy): Eukaryota > Viridiplantae > Streptophyta > Magnoliopsida > Poales > Poaceae > Aegilops > Aegilops speltoides. The sequence goes on along the minus strand of JAHHZJ010001194.1, from coordinate 38,703 downwards.
TCCCGGAGGTGGCGGCGGCGCCGGACGAGGCGAGGGAGGCGAGGCTGTCTCACGTAGTTCTCTTTGCATGAGTAGAACACAATTTTTTGTGGGCGTAGATGTTGTCAACTTTCTTGCCACTACTAGTCTTATTTTGCTTCAGGTATTGTGGGATGAAGCGCCCGGACCGACCTTACACGCGCTTACGTGAGACAGGTTCCACCGACTGACATGCACTAGTTGCATAAGGTGGCTAGCGGGTGTCTGTCTCTCCCACTTTAGTTGGAGCGGATTCGATGAAAAGGGTCCTTCTGAAGGGTAAATAGAAGTTGGCAAATCACGTTGTGGCTTTAACATAGGTAAGAAAACGTTCTTGCTAGATCACCTATAGAAGCCATGTAAAAACTTGCAACAACAATTAGAGGACGTCTAACTTGTTTTTGCAGCAAGTGTCTTGTGATGTGATATGGCCAAAGTTGTAATAGGAATCACGACTTGCATGTCGTTGAGTATGACAACCGACAGGAGCCATAGGAGTTGTCTTTAATTTTTGTATGACCTGCGTGTCATTGAGAAACACCATGTAAATTACTTTACTTTATCGCTAAACGCGTTAGCCATAGAAGTAGAAGTAATAGTTGGCGAGCAACTTCATGGAGACACGATGATGGAGATCATGATGATGGAGATCACGGTGTCATGCCGGTGATGAAGATGATCATGGAGCCCCGAAGATGGAGATCAAAGGAGCTATATGATATTGGCCATATCATGTCACTATTATGATTGCATGTGATGTTTATCATGTTTTTCATCTTGTTTACTTAGAACGACGGTAGTAAGTAAGATGATCCCTCATAATAATTTCAAGAAAAGTGTTCCCCCTAACTGTGCACCGTTGCGAAGGTTCGTTGTTTCGAAGCACCACGTGATGATCGGGTGTGATAGATCCTAACGTTCGAATACAACGGGTGTAAGCCAGATTTACACACGCAATACACTTAGGTTGACTTGACGAGCCTACGAGCCTAGCATGTATAGACATGGCCTCGGAACACGGAAGACCGAAAGGTCGAGCATGAGTCGTATAGTAGATACGATCAACATGAAGATGTTCACTGATGTTAGCTAGTCCGTCTCACGTGATGATCGGACACGGCCTAGTTAACTCGGATCATGTTTCACTTAGATGACTAGAGGGATGTCTGCCTAAGTGGGAGTTCATTAAATAATTTGATTAGATGAACTTAATTATCATGAACTTAGTCTAAAATCTTTACAATATGTCTTGTAGATCAAATGGCCAACGCTCATGTCCACCTGAACTGCAATGCGTTCCTAGAGAAAACCAAGTCGAAAGACGATGGCAGAACTATACGGATCGGGTCCGAACCCGAGGATCATCCTCATAGCTGCCAAGAAAGACTATGTCCTAGGAGCACCGCTAGGTGAAGCACCAATCCCAGAGAACCAAGACGTTATGAACGCTTGGCGGTCTCGTCTTGATGATTACTCCCTCGCTCAAGTGCGGCATGCTTTACAGCTTAGAACCGGGCTCCAAAAGCGCTTTTGAGCAACACGGAGCATATGAGATGTTCGAGGAGCTGAAAATGGTTTTCTAAGCTCATGCCCGGGTCAAGAGATATGAAGTCTCCGACAAGTTTTTTAGCTGTAAGATGGAGGAAAATAGTTCATTAGTGAGCGATACTCAAGATGTCTGGTTGCACAACCGCTGACTCACCGGGAGTTAATCTCCGGATGATGCGGTCATTGACAGAATCCTCTAGTCGCTCCCACCAAGCTACAAGAGCTTTGTGATGAACTTCAATATGCAGGGGATGGAAAAGACCATTCCTGAGGTATATTCAATGTTGAAATCAGCGGAGGTGGAGATCAAAAAGGAACATCAAGTGTTGATGGTGAATAAAACCACTAAGTTCAAGAAGGGCAAGGGTAAGAAGAACTTCAAGAAGGACGGCAAGGAAGTTGCCGCACCTGGTAAGCCAGTTGCCAGGAAGAAGTCAAGCAATGGACCCAAGCCTGAGACTGAGTGCTTTTATTGCAAGGGAAGTGGTCACTGGAAGCGGAGCTGCCCCAAATACTTAGCGGACAAGAAGGCTGGCAAAACCAAAGGTATATGTGATATACATGTAATTGATGTGTACCTTACCAGTGCTCGTAGTAGCTCCTGGATATTTGATACCGGTGCGGTTGCTCATATTTGTAACTCAAAGCAGAGCTCCGGAATAAGCGGAGATCGGGCGAAGGGACGAGGTGACGATGCGCGTCGGGAATGGTTCCAAGGTCGATGTGATCGCCGTCGGCACGCTACCTCTACATTTACCTACGGGATTAGTTTTGAACCTCAATAATTGTTATTTAGTACCAGCTTTGAGCATGAACATTGTATCAGGATCTCCTTTAATTCGAGATGGCTACTCATTTAAATCCGAGAATAATGGTTGTTCTATTTATATGAGTGATATGTTTTATGGTCATGCCCCACTGGTGAATGGTTTATTCTTAATGAATCTCGAGCGTAATGTTACACATATTCATAGTGTGAATACCAAAAGATGTAAAGTTGATAACGATAGTCCCACTTACTTGTGGCACTGCCGCCTTGGTCACATTGGTGTCAAGCGCATGAAGAAGCTCCATGCTGATGGACTTTTAGAGTCTCTAGATTATGAATCATTTGACACATGCGAGCCATGCCTCATGGGCAAGATGACCAAGACTCGGTTCTCCGGAACAATGGAGCGAGCAACCAACTTATTAGAAATCATACATACCGATGTAAAAGCGGTCCAATGAGCATTGAGGCTCATGAGAGGATATCGTTATGTTCTCACTCTCACTGATGACTTGAGTAGATATGGGTATGTCTACTTGATGAAACACAAGTCTGAGACCTTTGAAAAGTTCAAGGAATTTCAGAATGAGGTAGAGAATCAACGTGACCGAAAGATAAAGTTCTTACGATCAGATCGTGGGGGTGAATATTTAAGTCACAAATTTGGTACACACTTAAGAAAATGTGGAATCGTTTCACAACTCACGCCGCCCGGAACACCTCAGCGAAATGGTGTGTCCGAACGTCGTAATCGCACTCTATTGGATATGGTGCGATCTATGATGTCACTTACTGATTTACCGCTATCATTTTGGGGATACGCTCTAGAGACAGCTACATTCACTTTAAATAGGGCACCGTCTAAATCCGTTGAGACGACACCATATGAATTATGGTTTGGGAAGAAACCTAAGCTGTCGTTTCTAAAAGTTTGGGGATCCGATGCTTATGTCAAGAAACTTCAACCTGAGAAGCTCGAACCCAAGTCGGAAAAATGCGTATTCATAGGATACCCTAAGGAAACCATAGGGTATACTTTCTACTTAAGATCCAAAGGCAAGATCTTTGTTGCCAAGAACGGGTCCTTTCTGGAGAAAGAGTTTCTCTCGAAAGAATTAAGTGGGAGGAAAGTAGAGCTTGATGAAGTACTACCTCTTGAAACAGTGAGTAGCGCAACTCAGGAAAATGTTCTTGTGGTGCCAGCACCGACAAGAGAGGAATTTAATGATGATGATCAAGATACTTCGGATCAAACTCCTACTGAACTTCGAAGGTCCACAAGGACACATTCCGCACCAGAGTGGTACGGCAATCCTGTCTTGGAAATCATGTTGTTGGACAACGGTGAACCTTCGAACTATGAAGAAGCAATGGCGGGCCCAGATTCCAACAAATGGCTTGAAGCCATGCAATCCGAGATAGGATCCATGTATGAAAACAAAGTGTGGACTTTGACAGACTTGCCCGATGATCGGCGAGCGATAGAAAACAAATGGATCTTTAAGAAGAAGACGGACGCATATGGTAATGTCACCATATATAAAGCTCGACTTGTCGCTAAGGGTTATCGACAAGTTCAAGGGATTGACTACGATGAGACATTCTCTCCCGTAGCGAAGCTGAAGTCCATCCGAATCATGTTAGCAATTGCCGCATACTATGATTATGAGATATGACAAATGGACGTCAAAACGGCTTTCCTTAATGGCCACCTTAAGGAAGAACTGTATATGATGCAGCCGGAAGGTTTTGTCGACCCTAAGAATGCTAACAAGGTATGCAAGCTCCAGCGATCCATTTATGGGCTGGTGCAAGCATCTTGGAGTTGGAACATTCGTTTTAATGAGATGATTAAAGCGTTTGGGTTTATGCAGACTTATGGAGAAGCCTGCGTTTACAAGAAAGTGAGTGGGAGCTCAGAGCATTTCTCATATTATATGTGGATGACATACTTTTGATGAGAAATGATATTGAACTTTTGGACAGCATAAAGGCCTACTTGAATAAGTGTTTTTCAATGAAGGACCTTGGAGAAGTTGCTTACATATTAGGCATCAAAATCTATAGAGATAGATCGAGACACCTCATAGGTCTTTCACAAAGCACATGCCTTGATAAGATATTGAAGAAGTTCAATATGGATCAGTCCAAGAAGGGGTTCTTGCCTGTGTTGCAAGGTGTGAAATTGAGCTCGGCTCAATGCCCGACCACGGCAGAAGATAAAGAAGAGATGAGTGTCATCCCCTATGCCTCAGCCATAGGGTCTATCATGTATGCACGATGACTGCACTGCACTGATATAAACCTTGCCGTAAGTTTGGTAGGAAGGTACCAAAGTAATCCCGGCAAGGAACACCGGACAGCGGTCAAGAACATCCTGGCACCGAAAAGGACTAAGGACATGTTTCTCAGATATGGAGGTGACGAAGAGCTTGTCGTAAGGGTTACGCCGACGCTAGCTTCGACATAGATCCGATGACTCAAGTCACAAACCGGATACGTGTATATTTTGAATGGTGGGGCAGTAAGCTGGTGCAGTTGCAAGCAGAGCGTCGTGGCGGGATCTACATGTGAAGCGGAGTACATGGCAGTCTCGAAGGCAGCACCTAAAGCAATCTGGGTGAAGGAGTTCATCACCGACCTAGGAGTCATACCCAATGCGTCGGCGCCGATTACACTCTTCTGTGACAACACTGGAGCTATTGCACTTGCCAAGGAGCCCAGGTTTCACAAGAAGACCAGGCACATCAAGCGTCGCTTCAACTCCATCCGTGAAAATGTTCAAGATGGAGACATAGATATTTAGAAGTACATACGGACTGAATGTAGCAGATCCGCTGACTAAACCTCTCCCTAGAGCAAAACATGATCAACACCAGACGCAATGGGTGTTCGATACATCACAATGTAACTAGATTATTGACTCTAGTGCAAGTGGGAGACTGTTGGAAATATGCCCTAGAGGCAATAATAAATGGTTATTATTATATTTACGTGTTCGTGATAATTGTCTATTATTCATGCTATAACCGTGTTATCCAAAATCGTAATACACGGTGAATACATCGACCACAACAAGTCCCTAGTGAGCCTCTAGTTGACTAGCTCGTTGATCAACAGATAGTCATGGTTTCTCGACTATGGGCATTGGATGTCATTGATAACGGGATCACATCATTAGGAGAATGATGTGATGGACAAGACCCAATCCTAAGCATAGCTCAAAGATCGTGTAGTCCGTTTAGCTAGAGCTTTTCCAATTGTCGAGTATCATTTCCTTAGACCATGAGATTGTGCAACTCCCGGATACCGTAGGAGTGCTTTGGGTGTGCCAAACATCACTACGTAACTGGGTGACTATAAAGGTACACTACGGTATCTCCGAAAGTGTCCGCTTGGGTTGGTACTAATCGAGATCGATTTGTCACTCCGTATGACGGAGAGGTATCTCTGGGCCCACTCGGTAATGCATCATCATAATGAGCTCAATGTGACCAAGTGTCTGGTCACGGGATCATGCATTAAGGTACGAGTAAAGTGACTTGCCGGTAACGAGACTAAACGAGGTATTGGGATACCGACGATCGAGTCTCGGGCAAGTAACGTACCGATTGACAAAGGGAATTGAATACGTGGTTAATTGAATCCTCGACATCGTGGTTCATCCGATGAGATCATCGAGGAGTATGTGGGAGACAACATGGGTATCCAGATCCCGCTGTTGGTTATTGACTAGAGAGGCGTCTCGGTCATGTCTGCATATCTCCCGAACCCGTAGGGTCTACACACTTAAGGTTCGGTGACGCTAGGGTTGTAGAGATATTAGTATGCAGCAAACTGAAAGTTGTTCAGAGTCCCAGATGAGATCCCGGACGTCACGAGGAGTTCCGGAATGGTCCGGAGGTAAAGATTTATATATAGGAAGTCTAGTTTCGGCCACCGGGAAGGTTTTGGGGTCACCAAGATATCTGGGACACCTAAGGGTCCCGGGGGTCCATCGGGTGGGGCCACCTATCCCGGAGGGCCCCATGGGTTGAAGTGGCATGGGAACCAGACCATGGTGGGGCTGGTGCGCCCCTCCCAAGGGCCCAAGGCGCCTAGGGTTGGAAACCCTAGGGGCCGCCTCCGAGGGGCATGCGCCTGTTGAAACCCTAAGGGGCCGTTGCCCGGGCCGCCTCTATATGGGATCTCCAAGGGGCATGCGCCCCAGCCCCTATATAGTGGAGGGAGGAGGCACCGCACCCTAAGCCCCGGGCGCCTCCTCCCCCTCCGTGACACCTCTTCCTCCTCCAAGAGCGCTTGGCGAAGCCTCTTTGGAATCCCATCGCTTCCACCACTACGCCGTCGTGTCTTCTGGATCTCCATCAACCTCTCCTCCCCTTGCTGGATCAAGAAGGAGGAGACGCCACGCCGACCGTCACGTGTGTTGAACGCGGAGGTGCCGTCTGCTCGCGCTAGGATCTCCGGTGATTGGATCACGACGTGTACGACTACCTCAACCTCGTTCTCTTGAACGCTTCCGCTCGCGATCTACAAGGGTATGTAGATGCACTCCTCTCTCTCGTTGTTGGATGAACTCATAGATTGATCTTGGTGAACGTAGGAATTTTTTATTTTATGCAACGTTTCCCAACACTTTGTTTGTCCATGTATCCACACATGTACTAAGTTTCCAGTTAATACAATTCTAACATTAATAATAAACATTTATCATGAAATAAGGAAATAAATAATAACTTTATTATTGCCTGTAGGGCATATCTCCTTCAGCATGTAGTCCTCATCGACGGCGGACGGCATTTCCTCGAACAGGTTGCGGGCGTTCGGGAGCACGCCGGCCGGCGTCTGCCGGGCGCGTTTCCTTGAGCCGCCGGATGACGAGTCACCGGCCACCGGGGTGGCGTTGAGGTCGATGGGTGCGGGCGCGGGCGTGGAAGGCGTGACCACGCTCCCGTCAGGGGAGCACTCCCCGGAGAGGCGGGAGGCATGCGGGTAGACATGGAAGTCGGGGATCGGGTTGCACGCCGACGCGCGGGGTGAGTCGGGAAGCACCATCCGAGGAAACACCGACGAGCCGGTAGTTGCCGTGGTGACGGCGGCTTGGACGAGGCCATGCTGGCTAGGGTTTAACCCTAGCATGTAGAGCGCCTCCCTCGTTGCCGCCGCGACGGGGGCATTGGTGACCTCCTGCTGCGCGGCGGCGACGACGGCTGCTCATGGGCGGCTCATCCTCGCGTTCACGGCATGCCTCCGCCCTTCCTCTTGGCCGACTCGCGTGCCCGGCTGCTCGGCGCAGCGCCTTCTTTGGCTTGGTCCCGGCGGCCGTCTTGCGCGGGGTACGAGGCTTTCCTTTCCCGGAGGTGGCGGCGGCGCCGGACGAGGCGAGGGAGGCAAGGCTGGCGGCGCCGTCGAGGTCGATGGCGTCGTCCATGGCTGGTCGGGGCGGGAGCGCATGCGGGCGGGAGTGTTTTGGGGGGAAAATGGGGGAGGGGGATGGTGGTGGCTGCAACCGACCGTCGGGCCCGGGGAGAGGAGTAGGCATGCGCGCGCACGTCCGTCTCGTGTCCGCGCTGACGCAAATCCGGCTCAAAAATGGATCAGAAATGGGCCGCCATGCGGACGCCAAGCGGACACGTGTCCGTTTGGGCCGGTGCGTTGGGCCGCCTTTTCTGTCCGCGCCGACCCAAACGGACGGCGGTTGACGAAATGGGTCGCCCCATTGAAGTTGCTCTTACTGGCATATGTACCATAACATCCTGTGTTTTTATTTTAAAAAATAACATGAACTCTGTCTTATTGAGGTTTTGCTGTGAACCCAATATTTGGATACAAAACTAAGTTTCAAGAAAGAAATGATATGAAATTGGGTTCATTTGAAGCATGGACTTTAGTTGTTGTATGCCATCTTCAACTATTCGCGGCATGGTTGAGGATTGATGCTTATGAACATTTTCAACATGAATAAAACATGAGGTGTAATGTCGCTGGCGCCTTATCAATACTCATGGCTGAGTCCCATCGGGGACATCCGATAAATACTCATGGCTGACCGATGCAGCAGTTGTACAGGTTCATCATGCATGCATTGGCGCCTCTCCCACCATGCAGCTATGAGCAGGATCTTCGAAGTCCCACGTCCCTGACTGAGCTCGAGGGACCCTCATACTAAGAATGTCTTCTTCTTTTTTCGTTTGAATAATGTCTTCAAGCGTCAAACTTTTTGTGGGCAAAAAAATAAGGCTTGAAAAGAAACCACGCATTCCATTAACTATGTAAAGCGTCATTGCTCCCGTTCTGTCCATAGCTGATGCCTCTTCTATTATTTCATTCATGTGTCCATGTTTTTTTATTGAACGACAACTACACATTCCATTAACCATAGAGATTACAGGACACGAACATGTGGAAATCACACCAGATCTCGATGCGTCTCAACATATTGTCCCCTTCGGTCTCCGCTGCCACTATATAGCCACTGAAGATAGAAAGGATCAACCACCAGACCCTGAACTGTAGGAGCACCATCGCAGATTGTGCTGTTTTTCTTGCCGGTGAAAAACATCTGTTTTTCGAGGTCTAGTTTTGTCCATACTTCTTATGCTCTTCGACATTTAAACAACATACGCATGATATCCTTGTAACCATTTTAAACCGGCAAGAGCTATTATTGGTGATGATGGTTTGCTATCACCCATAGGCAGGGGATCAAGACATGGCTGGCGCGCAATCCGTTTGTTTATCTTAGCCGTAAACCTTAATTTGTATGTGCTCTTCTGGACCGGGCCAACTTGGGAATTAAAAAAAATGTCTGTCCCTAAAAAACATGTTTCCAAGAAAATATACTCCCTCTGTAAACAAATATAGTAAGAGCATTTGGATCACTACTTTAGTGACCTAAACGCTCTTATATATGATATAAATGCTCTTATATTTCTTTATGGAGGGAGTACAGTGTTTTGAAAAATTATGTACTAATTGTAAAAACTGATAATATGCCTATTTTTTCAAATGTTTGAAGAAAATCGTTCTTTTTGAAAAAATATTTTTTTAAAAAAATGTTCACAATTTAAAAAATTACCCACACTTTACAAAATAATTTCAAAATTTTACAAAATGTTCGTATTTTAAAAAAATCATTTTTCCTAAATTTCCTCCAAATTTTAGAAAATACCCTTACTATAAAAATATGTTTAAAATTTATTAATGTGATCTTTTAGATCCGAATAAATAACCCCAAAATAACTTGAAAAAAAGTTGCACAGTTCGGCTCGGTACAGTCCTGCTCACTAGCAGTTTCCTCGCCACTGCCGGCCCAAGCGATCGAGCAACTACTTGAGGCACTTAGCGTCAAGTAGCACAGATCCCCTCAAAAAAATCCGTACTTCTATACCTATAATCTCTACCTAATAATAAAGCACACATCATTATTGGTCGTCTGTCACATTAAAAAAAACTACCGCAATTTATTGAAATCAATCCACAGCCCATCTTTAAGTCGGGACGAATTGATTTTTCCATTTTACATAAAACCCTCTGACGTTTATATTAATCACCCCGTAGTCAAAAATCAAGTCACAGTGAACCGTTTTCTGAAGTTTTACATAAAGCACCTAATATTTACATTAATCAACAAGCAGTCCATCTAGAGTCATTTTTAAAAATAATCATATCTTGTAAACCCTAACTCCAATTTTAACATGTTATATATGAAAATTGATTAGAAAATGTTTAGAATCTAAATATGATGTTATTTCTATCTATTAACTATTTTAGAAAATATGCTATTTAGGGTGGAACCTAAATCACTGGCGCATGATCCGTCATTCCTTCAGTATGCGCTGTTGACTTGTATTGCAAATGAACATGCCGCACGCATTGCTCTATGCTGCTTGGCAAGGAGCGAGTGGGGAAATGATTAAAATGAATAAATTACAATCCGTAGGCATGTTGTACTGCCACAAGCTTCTCTCTTTGTACATGTCCCATAATCAAGACCCTACATACATATTGTTTTTTTTTTTACAAAATCTACACGCTGTATATACCAACAGACTATACAATTCTTTTTATAGTGAATACACAAATATTTTTTATAACATATACATACACTTATAAAATTCATGAACATCCAAAGTACATGAAGATTTATTTTGAAAATTTCCAAACAATTCTTGTGATAGTCATGAACATTAATACTGAAACTGATATATAGGATCTTAATTTGTGTTTTATCCACTGCATCTGATGGTGACACATACAGATCTTTTTAAATAGATTTAATTTATAGACGCGGCCTTCTTAGTGTCGAACTGCACCGACCGGTTGCTATCTGAATCTTCCATAGGTGCACGCCATCAATATTACGAGTCAGAACCAAAATTGAATCGAAATGAAAACAATGGCTCGGATAAAAAATGTTTACTCTCTCGTTGCAACGCATGGGTATATTTGCTAGTAATAATAAATGGGCTATTGCTGTTGGCGGTACGTCACGGAAATTGCCCCCAGTGTTTGCACAATATTACCCACCAATGCAATATATAAGTGATAAAAACGTTTCACATAGGGGAATCCCCTGCCTAGGCCGGCCCCTGCATAGGGGAACCTCCTATATTGCGCTATGCGCACTAGGAGAAGACACAACGCTAACGCTTGACTGGCCATGCCGGGGCCCTGTTTTTAATTTTCATTTTTCTTTCTTTTCCATTTTGTTTTCTACTTTAAATAATTTGGGATTTTAAAAATTTTCAAAATAAATTGAGAATTTTGAATAAAATATTTAATAAAGCATAAAATGTTTGTGGATTCAAAAAAATTTAAAATGAATGTCCAGGAAAGCAAAAATGTTCATAATTTTTCAAAAATGCATTGTACTCCTCTGTTCTTTTTACAAATTTAAATGTGGAATACATACGGATGTATATAGACATACTTTAGAGTGTAGATTCACTCATTTTGCACTGTATGTAGACCGTAGGGGAATCTCTAAGAAGACTTATATTTAGGAACAGAGGAAATATTAAAAAAATGAAATTGAACAAAAGTTCGCAAATTTTAAAAATGTTCATAAATGAAAAAATATCCTAAAAATTTAAAAACTGCTCCTGACTTAAAAAATAGTGTATTTGTTCGTAAAATATTTTCTGATTCGAAATATGATCATGCATTTCAAAAATATTCGTTAGATCAAAAGCATGTTCAAGCATTTAGAAAATGTTTCATCAATTTACAAAAATGTTCATCATTTCTATAAATGTTCGCCGATACTAGAAAATTGTTTAGATAAAATTTGTAACAATTTAATTTTTTTGCAAATAGCATAAAATGTTCATGTATTCAAAAATGGTCTTTATTTTAGAAAATATTCGAAAATTTGTAAAAGTGTTCACAAATTTGAAAATTGTTCATGATTTCAAATATGTGCATGATTTTTAAAATATTCATGATTTCAAAATTGTTCATGATTTCACGAAATTGATAGTGATAGTGTATCTCGGTGATGCAACAAAATGTGGTCACGGCCATTGGTGAATATGTTTTCCCCGCTGACGCATGGGCCCTTTTGATGTTGTTTCACATGTTAATATTTTTTAATGTTGTTTAGGATGGAACCTTGATCAGCAATGCACGCCCTGTCTTCCGCTTGTACCGTGTCAATTCAAATTGAAATGCCTCAAAAAAAACAAATTGAAGACAAAAAGCATCTATGACCATGCATGTCCACCGGCCAGAGTGCGAAGAAGGAAAAATGGCAAGACTAATAAGATGCCATGTTGAAATAAAGTACGTGGACCTATTGGGGTATTGAGTCATGGTTATTGCGTTAGGGCGTGTGGTATTTATTTTTTACGGTTGCAACGCACGGGTTCTTTTGCTAGTTAAAATAGGCCTCGTCTAGATGTGTTACAATATCGGGCCGCCCCATTTTCGTGCATTCGAGCATTTCTTGGCTCGCACGCTATCACAGGCAACATTTGCTTTGCCCGGTTGTTTTTTTTTCTTTTTTTACTTTAGTTATATTTTTGTTTATTTCATGATTTTTCTCTATTTTCTTCCATTTTCCTTCATATTTTCTTTTCTATTTTTTCTTTGTCTTTTTTTCCTTTTGGTTTCCTTTGTTCTTACATCAGTTTTCATCTTTTTCCTGTCTTTCTCCGGCTTCCCCCTTTTATATTTAAATTCAACACATGTCTACATTTTTACATATACATTAGAAACATTTTTAGGCATGTGTAATATTTTCCACATAGATGGTTAACTGTTTCGTATAATATATGTTTTGATGTTTCCTTTTTCATGCATGTTGTAAATTTTGTGTATACACTGAAAACATTTTTATAAAATTTCCACATTTTCCATGTACATTTTACGAAAACATGTTTTCTAATACATGTTTAACATTTTCAATACACGCTGGAACACTTTTTAATGAGAAACATTTTTTCCTGAACTATGCAAACTTTGTTTTGACATTGCACAAACATTTTTCTGAAAATTTCAAGAACACATTTGAAACTTGTCAACATTTTTAAAATGTAACGTGTATATTTTGGTGTATGGATTATTTTTTAATTACATGAACATAATTTTTACAGGGTTTAAACATTTTCATACACATGATTAACATTTTCACGCGCATGATTAAAATTGTCTATTATTCTGGATTCACATTTGTACATTTTTATATACATCAATAACATTTTTCTATACATGTTTAGTAAATTTCAAATGGAAAATTAACAATTAAAAATTACGTAAAGTGTTTGTTGTAATATATATAGGATATTTCCAAATATAAAATATAAAATAAATAAGAAAACAAAATTGTGAATGAAAGCCGGAAGAAAAACAAAACAAAACAAAAGAAGTAACATGACGTCAGCATACGAGCCCTGGGTACTGGGCCAGTCCAAAACTTTCCCGCGGACAGTATGTGCCGCCCGTCAAATAGGAGCTCCGGATCTAAAAGAAAGTCAAATAGTATAGCCTCCGGGGCATGGTAGGCCGCGCGGCTAAAATTGACGTTGACAATGCCCACGCCTGCCTTCCAAGACCAACTAGTTGACAAACGGTCCTTCGGAAGCCTCGCAACGATTACTTCCCGTGGGCTGAGAGCGTGCCACTTGACGCGTTCTCAGCCGCCGTCACGTGTCCCGTCCTATGCGCTCCCTCTTTATTTTATTTTTTCTATATTTTCGCATGCATTTTTGACTTTTTATATTTTTTTAACTTTTCGGTTTTCCATCGGTCTTCCTTAGTTTTTACAAAAGTAAAATTGCATGAAAAACGCGTTTTTTTCTTGCTTAAGAGGCACGGTTTTGCTTCCACGTGAGGCGTGATTTTAAAATGAAAAAAATACGTTTTATTTTTTCTCTTTCGTGAGAGGTACGGTTTTGCTTCACGGGAGGCACGGTTTTATTTCCGCGAGAGCCACGGCCGTGCCTCTCGGAAACGAAAAAAATGTTTTCTGTTTTTTCTTTCATGAGAAGCATATTTTTTATTCTGCGAGAGGCACAGTTTTGCTTCCACGAGAGGCACGGATGTGCGTCTTGAAAATGAAAAAAAGACGTGTTTTCTCTTTTTTTTTCTTTCATGGGAGGCACGTTTTTGCTTCCGCGAGAGACACGGTCGTGTCTCTTGAAAACGAAAAAAATGATTTCCCTTTTTTTTCTTCCATGAGAGGTACGAATTTGCTTCAGCGAGAGGCACGGCCGTGCCAGTCGGAAACGGCTTTCGGAAAGGGAAAAAAGTGCTCCAGTTCTGTTTTTTCTTGAAAAAAAAAATCGTCAAAACCTATCAATATGGGATTTAATTTTGAAGATCTCGACGCGAAAATTCAACGGTGAAAACGATTTGAGATGGACACACAGATAAACGAATATGCGAGCAAAAAAACTCTTAGGTTGCGACCAGTAGCGCATAAGTAACACGCCACTTATCATAACCTAAGAAAGATGAAAGTGATCTTTAAAAGAAGTACTCCTCCTTCCTGTTTGTCTGACAGGGCACCGGGTTGCCACGCATATATGCGGACAAAACGCCATGCCTAGCCTTTTCAGATCACATGCATACTTTGACAAGGATTTCGTGGAGTGCGTTTGTGCTACTGCTCGATCATGGGCCGGCAGGAACTGCAACAGCAACTCTTTTTTTCATGGAGGAATGTTGGGTCTCGATCAGCGCCAAAATGAACGTACTACTACTGCTACCACTAGTATTGGATTACTGATAGCACCTACATTAAGCAGCAGCAGAGTAAAATCTTGGACAACACATGACTCTATCCACTACTCGTAACTAAGAAGGAGCTAACAATTTGAAGAAACCCGAACTGCAATATACACCAGGGAAACACCGTGCCTGAAATCTGTCAGTCATCATTGAGTCTGGACATGAATGAATGGAATAAAAGCAGCTAGCAGGACGTGTAACGCATAATTATGTTCCATTTTGGAAACAAAAAACACATAATTATGTTCCATCATCCGGGCAAGGGCGCAGACAGCCGCACCTGTGCTGTGCATCACGACCTGTGCCGCTGCACAGCACAGCACAGCACAGCACAGACACCCCTCCTCAAGAGTCAAGATCATCTCTAGACTGTACTACTACTCTCTCTGTATATTCCTTCCCTGTTCTCAATCCTTGTTTGCGTAAGGACTTGTTTGCTTTTCCAAGTCATGTCTCGTCAGGTGGAAAAAGTAGGCAAAACATTTATTTATTTATTTATTTATTTTTATAGCAAAGCATTCCTTGTTGGGCCGTTGGAGAAAAGCACCTCCGTCTCCGTGTGTGCCTCGTTGCTGCACGTTTGACTCCCCTTCTCGGCTTTCTTTACCTGTGTGTGTGCCCAGTCAGTCTAGCTCGGTTCAAAAACACCTGCGGCCGGTTCCTTTTTTCCGACGCCTCAGTTCTTCAATTCAAACTGCTCGCGCGGTCACTGTGGCAGTATCCGTTGGCGGTGCGTGCTTGTGCAGTGGTCGTGCCCTACTACTAATCTTTCCAAGATTTTAAAGCAAGTTTTAAATCTTGTTGTAATATAAGTAGACAATATCGTGACGTCGCCATTGAGTAGGGCTCGTTTAGAGTAGAACAACGTTGCTTTCTCCGCCGGTCACTCAATTGCAGGATGAGATTCCCTCGGAGAGAGATGCCGCTGCCGCTAATGGAGCCCATTTACATTTAATCAATAAGTGGATTATGCCGTCTTGCAACGTCCGGCATCTCGTGCCTTTCGGTTGGTCGACCATCGAAATGGAGAGAGAGAGATGCGAGGCGGAAAGCTCAACCCTAGCTACCCCTACCTCATATAATCTCCATTCTTATCCACGATAAACTACCATCGACGAGTCTGACGTGTTCCGCTCATTTCGACTGTATCTTAAGCATTTGAGGCATCTAAGCGTTTTTGTGCTTCAGTTTCCTCTTTGCATATGTATCTCCTGTGTCATGGGCAGTTGGGTTTCTCGGTAAGAAGACACGTCGTTCTCATGCGTGTGCTTAGAAGAAAAGAAAAAATCTAGTTAAGGCATGGAGACCTGCTCGGACAAGTCAGTCAAAAGCACAATAAGAACACCTTAGATAAGAAATACATCGGGCTCAGCAGGAGAGGAGAGCGACGTGCGGTCATGCTTTTAGGTTATCTTGCTGGTCACAACTCACCATCCACTGGTAATACCTTCTTCTCTCCAGCTTCAGCTTTTGGACGGTCTAATGGCTTCATTATCGAGGGTAAAGGCGACAGAGAAGAATCAGGAGCAGATTACAGTGAGTACGTACTCTATCTTGGGTCCGGGTAAAAGAAAGCCGGGGCGAACAGGAATGATGCTTTACCTCCGTTCCTTCCTTCCTCCGTTCTGGCCCAGGGCGGGCTCCCGTCCGTCTCAGGCCCACCACCCCGTCAAAAAGTGGCTGTGTCTGTGTTGGGTCCTTCGATTTGTGCGTCGGTCCGTCCACCGCTATAGTCAGTCTAGAGCAAAAAGCAAGGAATATTTCTCCTGGAGAGGGGCGCTGGCTTGGACTCGCGTGGACTTTTGATCCTGTGGCAGCTGGCCATGCCACAACAGTTTCGAGGTGACTTTGCTCCTGAAGCGGACGAGGGCAAAACAACAAAATCTGTCTCTGATGGATGGA
This sequence comes from Aegilops speltoides, assembly GCA_021437245.1. Classification (NCBI taxonomy): domain Eukaryota; kingdom Viridiplantae; phylum Streptophyta; class Magnoliopsida; order Poales; family Poaceae; genus Aegilops; species Aegilops speltoides. Next base: position 22,235 of record JAHHZJ010001194.1, on the reverse strand, counting down.
GGGTGCTTTGATTAAAGGGCCCTAAAACTCCTGCTGACAGAGTGATTAAGGGGACGAGAAAGAATGAGCAGGAGAGCACAAGGACTTTGACTCGGGCGGTGGTTTACTATACCCTCGTCCGGACTGCAGAGTTTCGTCGGCACCTGGCGGGATCCAACGCCAGCGACAAGACAACACCGTGTGGGACGGTCATGCGTCGCATCCCGCGCCGCGGCGAACGATGCAGCGCTGCTCCGCCGCTGCACCTTGGCACTTTGGACCGTGGACTCCACGGAGACCCGTCATGGGTAAACTTCACTCGTGGAAATGGTTTTCACCGGCCAAAGTGTGAGCAATTGCTTTCGTGGTACTCGTGGCGCAACCAATGCAATGCGTACGCGCAGTGTGGATGTGCGATCCTGCACTCAGTGCTACGGCCAACCGAGAATCTGCGGAGATCACCGGATCACGGACTACTTCATTTTCATTCCATTTTCATCCTTCTTTGGACGCTGGAGATGTGCTAGCATTCACCTCCCTTCGTCCCACCAGCCAACCAAACGCGGCACGACCTATGTCCATGCACATGACCACATCATAGTCCTATATAAATCCGTAATGTGGCCATACCCATGTGTAGTAATAACGCGCTGTACACCTTGTACGGCTGCAATTATAACACAGAGGTACGGGCCTCATTACACAGTTCCGCCGCACGTCCGGTTTAAGAGCAACGTAAATTGCTTCAGCATCAACTCCTCTGAAACACCAGCCCCTCATTCTCCTGGATTCCTTGTGGTGGAGGTGGAACCATCCTACCATGTTTCAAGTTCTAGATTTAACGCTAGTTCTTGTATTTTTCTGAATTTATTTTTATTTCTCGATGGTATTTGTTGGGTGAGAGATGTTTCCGTCGACTATGAGACGCATGTGATGACTTCGTCAATCTTAACATGTTGTGTCGAATCACTACCTCATATGTGCTCATAGAGGTTTGGCGTGCGTGCATTCATATGGATGAATGTATGTGCGTGTATGTGATCATCTGCAATCTGATCGTGTTCAAAGAAACTCCTCTAAAACACCAAGGACATGTTTCATCGCCTGCAGCACCCCAAACATGCCCACTAGATGCAAAAAAAAAAAACTTTTGGTTGCGTACATGACATGCTGGTACGCACGCACATTAAAATTAAAGCAGTCCATGGGTCGGCTTATCGTGAATGCTCGAATCGACCTTTTCTAGTGAGCCACGCTTAGGCAAGAGCAAATGAGGAATGACGTGCGCGTTCGCTCATGCATGGAGGTGGCGGAAAACAAAATATGTCGACGTGGATGGCGCGAAATCTAGTCTCACCTCCTTACTCGCCATCTCTAATGGTATGACAACTCCAACCTCGCTTACGGGCGGCACGACCTTACCATGATCTGTGGAACCGGCAACCGCGGTGGCGATTTAATTCTCCAGCACCAGGATTGTCGTGGTATGCTCATGGCAGATGCCATGGGTAAGCTTACCGAACGCGGTTGGGGCCAGAGGACGCCAATGGGTTCCGAAAGCGAGATTGGGGACAAGTGATGCGAGACACACGATGTACCCATGTTCGGGCCCTCCGTGGGAGGTAACACCCTAGTCCTCAGAATATCTACTAAATGGATTACAAGAAGGCTACAATGGTGCTCCTTGAGCTGCTTTGGGTGGAGGAGGAAGAAGAGCTAGCTTTCTACTTCTTCATGCATGTGTGAGTGAGTGTGTGTGTGTGTAGAATGAGCCGAAGGGAAGAAGACCCTCTGCATGAGGGCTCCCGAGGGTCTTATGGGCCGCCCCGAGGGTACAAGGGTAAACCTACATGAGTGCGGGGCCCTAGCGTCGCCGTTTAAGTCTTCTCGCTGGGCCCGCCACTATGGGGCCCGCCACCAAGGGGCCAGATGCAGACATCACTATGGCACGCCGTCACCACACGTCCAGGTGCTTGGCAAAGTGTCGGCAGCATGGACGCCGGCCGCCCGGTCGGAGCGGATCAGAGCCATGCCTCCTCCGGCCGATGGTGAGGGTGCATCGCTGCCATGCTCTCCCGTCATGGTGGAGCGGTCATGTCGCATCGACCAATGGATCGTTGTCGACTTGTCGTTTGCGGCCGGAGCTTTGTCGCCGCGCCTACCGCCCAAAGTCGACGATCGGCCGGAGGGCGAAGCCGATTGACGGCGCTGCCGCCGATGTTTTGAAAATTACTAAGTGTTGATGTGCCTCGTGGGGTCACCTCCGACAAGAGTCCCCGGTTACCGAGGATCGCCGGCTGCAGGTGGGGACCCCGCCAGCTTAACCTTCTTCTGGCATGATAAATGTCGCCAGTCGTCGTGGTAGTGGCCGCCTTGTCCCGCACCCGGCTGGGGCAGGGAAACCGAACGGTCCGCCGGCATTAAAAGTCATGCATGCCGCCCGCCTGTGGCACGCCACTTGTGGCCCATCAGCAGGCCTGGGCCTTCCAGGCCATGCACGACGGGACATTGCCGCAGACCAGGCCCGCAGCCTCGGCCCGCATGTGGGGCTGTGGCCAAGCCCAGACATTTGAGCTTCCCGGGACAGTTAATGCGCCTGCATATTGCGGGGTAGTGAAGATCGTGGGTGCAAACAATCCCACTCCCCCACGTTCGGCCGCGGGCTTAAAATGGAGGGGGAGGGGGAACGACCCTTGTCAAGGATATGATCCTGAAAATGAGTACTAGGGGTACAAAAGAGGGCCAGAGCCTAGCTACGGTGCAAGTGTAACACTCGGTGTTTACGAGTTCAAGCCCCTCTCGAAGAAGGTAACAACCCCTACTTCTCGTGCCTTGAGGCTTTTTTTTCTTTGGGGGGTATGATTACAGAGATTGCTTAACCCTTGCTCTAGAGGAGGGGAATGGCTTATATGGAGTGTGCCACAGCCTCCTTCACTCCCATGTCGCTAGGGTGGTTAATGCTCATAACTACGGCAGTTACAGGTGTAAATAATCACAACTACGGAAATTACAAGTAACAGTATCTATGAATATACTAAAGAATGACTTAGGATTCCTCGACCGTTGCATCTCCCACGTCGTCCCTTCATCTCCTTTGTCTGAGTGATAGTGGTCATGCAGAATAGAGAGTGGATGTCCGAGTGGACTTCTAGTTATACGCATCTGAATGCTAATGTGATAAAGAGACCTGCCAATGATGGGGTGGGGCCTAGTTCTTTGACCCTACCAGTAGTAGGCGACCTCATCATTAGCCCTCGAGTCAGTTGAGATTTCGTAGGGAAAATGAAATGAGCTTTTCGGTTAAGTCCGAGTGCTTCAGGGGCAACTGAAATCTGTTTTCGAATAGTAGCCCGCTGCGCCTTGGGCAAAAATACAACCGATTTTGGACTAAGGGCCTCTCGCGACGGGTGTTGTTGATCGCCAAGAAAAACCTGGTGGCATTCATTTGTTTCTCGAGAGATAGACTTGAGGGCCGAGTGTGGACATGCCATTACAACTCGAGTGGTGACGCCGGCGTGGTCCGACTCTTTGGGAGATTCCACCTTATCCTAGTGGAACGCTAGTGTGGGCCATCTCCGAGTCCAAGTTTACGAGTCATGCACCTTGGAGCCCAAAGTGAAAGGGCCAAGTTAACTCATGGAAGGGCGCTAAGCTCATCTCATACCAATCCTGAAGGTGACTTCAGTCAGGTGTTTTGCATGTCCGAGTGCACGGGTCCCCGCTGAGGGTGGTTAGTCCGACTAACAAATGCCCTTTAGGAAAGGGATGGTGGGGAGTCAATCAGATTGATTCCCCGCGGAAATTACGGGATTCAAAATTGAGTGCGCGCGCGCAGAAGCGGTAACATCGTGGTTTAGTGGGGGAAAGCGGGGGACGAGGCCTCGGTTTTCGCCCCTAAAACCCACCACGTGCCGCTGTTGCTCTGCATGAAATACTGTCGTCGGCGCCGTCGATCCAGGGATCTGCGGCTAGAGATCCGCTGCGCGATTTTTAATGGAGGTATAAAAGATTCAGGGCTAGGGTTATTTCTCCAGATCCCCTTTTCTTCATTGACCCCTTCGCTTCTCTTCTCCACCCAGCCGCTCTAGAGCACTCAAGGCCATGACAAGGTACTCCATGGCGAAAGCACAGAAGGCGAAGGAGGCCAAGAAGGCCACATCCTCGAGCTCCGCGCTTGGCCGGTGGTGCATCGGGGGATTGGATCCACTCGTGCGTCTCGGCCAAGCGGCTAGAGGACCTTGCCGCGGAGGGGCTCATCCCGCCGGACGGATGGAGGTGCCCGAAGGCGGGAGAGGTCGAGCCGGCACCGCGGGAGGACGAGTGTGTCCTCCTGGTGACCCACGTTGAACGAGGTTTTTTGATGCCTCCCATCCTTTCTTCCGGCCTTTTGGAATATTTCGGGGTGCAGCTCCGCCATCTCCCTTCAAATGCTATCATCTACCTCTCAGCGTTCATTTCTCTTTGTGAAAACTTCCTTGGTTGCCACCCACATTGGCGCCATTTCAAATACATCTTCATTTGCCAGTCGATGACCATGAAAAAGGATTTGCCGACTGGTGAAAAGACCCATGCCACCCAGCTGTGCGAGGGCTTGGGGATCCAACTTCGGGGCAGCAACGCCTTCCCTAAGATGAGCTTCCCTGACTCCGTCAACGGGTGGCAGGGAACTTGGTTTTACCGCAGGGATGTCCCCAGGGTCAACAACAAGTCGGGCCCTCCTCTGTACTCGGCGGAGTGGGTGAGGGCTCCCGAGTCCCTCACTGTGAAGAAGGAGGAGAAGACGGCGGTGGCATCTGGCCAGCGCCTTATTGGGGTCATGAACGCTGGTGTCAATGGGATGCATCTCTGGAGACATTCCTTAGTTGACGGATCCAACCGCTGCAGACTGCATGCATCCCATGTGGATGTATGAGAGCCCGAGTGATCCCACTCGGTGCACCCGAGGAGCTCGCCGAGAAGGATGTGAACGCCAAGATCGTAACCATCACTTGTGCTCAGACAACCTGTGGGGCTAGGAGGCGCCCCATATGCCAAAGATGTGCCGCTAGTCGAGGTAATCTTTTTTCGACCAACGAACCATCCATAGATTATATCTTGCGATATGATTTGTATTGTGGCGCCTTTGTTTCACAGAGATTCCAGCACCAGATTTCGACATATCGGTGGTTGACCGTCACCAAGGACGGAGGAGTGACACCAAGCGCCAATACTGGGAGGACGATGATGATGACGACGAGGAGAGTGATGAGGACGAGAGCAGCAAGGAGGGGAGGAGCTTGAGTCTTCGCCGTCATCTAAGGGCCCGAGGGAGCCTCGCCCAAGGTGCTGATAACCCGAGTGGCAAAGCTAGAGTGGCTCAGCAATGATCGCCTCAAAGTCAGATGATGTCGATACGCTCCAACGATCTATAATTTTTGATTGTTCCATGCTGTTATATTAACATTCTTGGATGTTTTACAATCATTTTATAGCCAATTTATATCATTTTTTGTACTAACCTATTGACATAGTGCCCAGTGCCAGTTGATGTTTTCTGCATGTTTTTTACATCGCAGGAAATCAATATCAAACGAAGTCCAAACGCAGCAAAACTCCTGGAGGATTTTTTGGGCTAGAAGACATACAATGGGCCAAGAAAGCACCTGGGGGTGGCTCGAGGGGAGCAACACCCACTAGGGTGCACCAGGAGGCCCAGGCGCGCCCTGGTGGGTTGTGCCCACCTCGGGTGCCCCCGAACCGCCTGCTTGCTCTATAAATACACCAATATTCCGAAACCCTAGGGAGTCGATTTAAAATAAATTCCACCCGCCAGAGTCCGTAACCACTAGATCCAATCTCAAACCATCATGGAGGGTTTACCACTTCTATTGGTGCCTCTTCGATGATGTGTGAGTTGTTCTTTGTAGACCCACGGTCCATAATTAGTAGCTAGATGGCTCTCTCTCTCTCTCTCTCTGATTATCAATACAATGGTCCTCGAGATCCATATTATGTAAGTCCTTTTATGTGTGTTTGTTGGGATTCGATGAACTTTGAGTTTATGATCGATCTATGTTTTTATCCATGGAAGTTATTTGAGTCTTCTTTGATCTCTTATATGCATGATTGCTTATAGCCTAGTATTTCTTCTCCGATATTTGGGTTTTGTTTGGCCAACTTGATCTATTTATCTTGCAATGGGAAGAGGTGCTTTGTAGTGGGTTCGATCTTACGGTGCTTGATCCCAGTGATAGAAGGGGAACCGACACGTATGTATCGCTTGCTACTAAGGATAACAAGTTCTTATCTATATCTTCGCAATAGATAAACGGATCCCGCTTACATCATGTCATCGTTTTATTGCATTACTCCGCTTTCTCCATGAACTTAATACACTAGATGCATGCCGGATAGTGGTCGATGTGTGGAGTAATAGTAGTAGATGCAGCAGAGTCGGTCTACTAATCTTGGACGCTATGTCTATATAATGACCATTGCTGGATATCATCATGATTATTTGAAGTTCTATCAATTTCCCAACAAGAATTGTTTTCCTGCCGCTTGCTATTTTTCTCGAGGAAGCCACTAGTGAAACCTACGCCCCTAGGTCTCTTTTCATCATATTTGCCTTTATGATCTATTTGCCTTTGCATTTATTTTAGGTCTATTAAAACAAAAATACAAAAATACCTTGCTGCAATTTATTTGTTCCGTGATCTATTCATCCTATCTACCACTTTTACCTCACGTTATTTGCCTATCTTGAGTCGTCAGACCGAAAGGGATTGAAAACCCTTTAAGACGCCCCGATACGCCTCCATCGTATATATAATTTTTGATTGTTCCATGCCAATATTATTCAACTTTCATATACTTTTGGCAACTTTTTATACTATTTTTGGGACTAACATATTGATCCAAAGGCTCAAAAGGCTCCTCGTTTGTTGCATGTTTTATGTTTCAGAGAAACCCAATATCAAACGGAGTCCAAACGGGATAAAATGGACAGAGAATTATTTTGGAATATTTGTGATTTTTGGGAGGAAGAATCACCGTGAGATGCTTCGAGGGGGCCACGAGGCAGGGGGGCACGCCCCAAGGAGGCAGGCGCGCCCTGGACCCTCGTGGGCACCCCGTAAGGCGGTTGATGCTCTTCTTTTGCCGCAAGAAATCTAATTTTATGAGAAAAATCTGGGCGAAAGATTCACCCCAATCGGAGTTACGAATCTCCGGATATAAAAGAAATGGTGAAAGGGCAGAATCAGAGAACGCAGAAACACAGAGAGACAGAGAGACATATCCAATCTCGGAGGGGCTCTCGCCCCTCCCATGCCATGGGAGCCAAGGACCAGAGGGGAAAACCTTCTCCCATCTAGGGAGGAGGTCAAGGAAGAAGAAGAATAAGGGGGGCTCTCTCCCCCTTGCTTCCGGTGGCGCCGGAACGCTGTCGGGGGCCATCATCATCACCGCCATCTTCACCAACACCTCCGCCATCTTCACCAACATCTCCATCACCTTCCCCCATCTATATTCAGCGCTCCACTCTCCCGCAACCCGTTGTACCCTCTACTTGAACATGGTGCTTTATGATTCATATTATTATCCAATGATGTGTTGCCATCCTATGATGTCTGAGTAGATTTTCGTTGTCCTACCGGTGATTGATGAATTGCTATGATTGGTTTAATTTGCTTGTGGTTATGTTGCTGTCCTATTGTGCCCTCCGTGTCGCACAAGCGTGAGGGATTCCCGCTATAGGTTGTAGCAATACGTTCATGATTCGGTTATAGTGGGTTGCTAGAGTGACAGAATCTTAAACCCGAGTAAGGTTGTTGTGGCGTATGGGATAAAGGGGACTTGATGCTTTAATGCTATGGTTGGGTTTTACCTTAATGATCTTTAGTAGTTGCGGATGCTTGCTAGAGTTCCAATCATAAGTGCATATGATCCAAGAAGAGAAAGTATGTTAGCTTATGCCTCTCCCACATAAAACTTGCTATCGGTCTAGTAAATTAGTCAATTGCTTAGGGACAATTCATAACACCTACCACCACTTTTCCACACTCGCTATATTTACTTTATTGCTTCTTTATCTAAACAGCCCCTACTTTTTACTTACGTGTTTTTTATTATCTTGCAAACCTATCCAACAACACCTACAAAGTACTTCTAGTTTCATACTTGTTCTAGGTAAAGCGAATACTAAGCGCATGAGAGTCGATCAAGGCGAGATAGGACTTGAGAGAATATTTATTCTACCTTTAGCTCCTCGTTGGGTTCAAACTCTTACTTATCGAAAGAGGCTACAATTGGTCCCGTATACTTGTGGGTTATCAAGACCTTTTTCCGCGCCGCTGCTGTGAGTCATAGTGTGGGTGAATATTCTCGTGTGCTTGTTTGCTTTACCACTAAGTAATTTTATTTGCTATTCTTAGTTGTTCTCTATCTTTAGTTATGGATATGGAACACGAAATACCAAAAAATCAGGTGTACTTGCTACTCATGGAGATGGGGAACCTCCTAAAACCCTCGATGCTCGTTATGTGAAAGAAATTACGTACTACTTTGATAATCCCGAGAAAACCCCATTCAATTATAAAGATGGAGACACGTTGGATCAACGTGAATATTTTAGGGATTATCGCTGACACAAAAAGGGAAACTATTATGGATCAAATTTATATGTTGCATTGGTATGCTAGGGAACTATGCTTGAGATATGATTATACTTGTTGCTCTAGGATGAAGGCTCCACACCTTCCCTTTTTATGCAAATTTAATGATGATAAAACCTTGGCTTCTTATGCTAATGGTATCTATGATTACTATGATGTGGAACAAATAGAAGAATTAGTTGCTTTTATGGGTGCTTATGAGATTGAATCTATGTTTAAAGTGTTTGACGATTTTGATGATTCAGTTTACAGACCTGAAAATTTTGCTATACTTAGATATTGCCATGAAAATTATGAATACAATTTTGGTATTGATGCATTTATTGAGAAAGTCTCCGCTGTCCAAGAAGAGACTAATATTTTGCAGGAGTCTATGGAAGAAGAAATTGATGAAACTGTGAGCTCATTGGATGAAAAAGATAATGAGGAGAGCGAAGAAGAAAAGGAGGAAGAGCATATTAGCTACCCGTGCCCACCTTCTAATGAGAGTAACTCTTCAACTCATACATTGTTTAATTTCCCTTCGTGCTTACCGAAGGATGATTGCTATGATGATTGTTATGATCCTGTTGATTCTCTTGAAATATCCCTTTTTGATGATGCTCGCTGTGCTTGTGGCCAAGATGCCAATATGAATTATGCTTTGGAGATGAACTTGCTATAGTTCCTTATGTTAAACATGAAATTGTTGCTATTGCACCCACGCATGATAGTCCTATTATCTTTTGAATTCTCCCAACTACACTATATCGGAGAAGTTTGTGCTTATTAAGGATTATATTGATAGGTTGCGCTTTACCATTGCACATGATGATTTTGATAGATATAATATGCATGTGCTTGCTGCTCCTACTTGCAATTAGTATGAGAGAGGAACTATATCTCCACCTCTCTATGTTTCCAATATGATAAAATTGCAAGAAACTGCTTACAATCGTGCATTGGCCTTTACTTTGTGTGCATGAATTGTTCTTTATGACATGTTGATGCATAGGAAGAGAGTTAGACTTCGTTGTTGCATGATATATGTTACTTTGTGCTCACTACTAAATTACAAATCATTGTTAATTAAAATTGGCGTTGATATACCTTGAGATCCGGGTGGATCCATTACTTGAGCACTATATGCCTAGCTTAATGGCTCTAAAGAAAGCGCTATCAGGGAGACAACCCGGAAGTTTTAGAGAGTCATTTATTTCTGTTGAGTGCTTTCATATAGTTTAAAAATAAAAAAAATAAAGAGGGGAACCCAAAACTTTTCAAAAAGGAAAGTGAAAGTGAGAAAGACAAGCATTGTTGAAGTGGGAGAGCTCCTTGAACTTTGTTCATGCTCACGGAAACTTTGTGAATCTTAATTACAGAAACTTTTCATTGAAAATATTTATCCCCTTATACAATTCCATTGTATTATAAAAATAATGTGCCAAGGTTTTCCTTTAGGATGTTTACAATGCTTGTTGGTTTGTACGGTGCAGGACAGAAACTTTGGTTGTAGTGCGCGATTTTACATTTTTAACTGGAAAATCAAATGGTTATGATTCTTTCTTCACTGTATTTCTATACAAATTTTTTATTTTTGCTAATTTTTGTAGAATTTTGGGGTACCATAAGTATGGTGAATGTTCAGATTGCTACAGACTGTTCTGTTTTGATGCATAGTTTGCTTGTTTTGATGAAACTATCAATTTATGTTAGTGGATTAAGCCATGAAAAAGCTATATTACAGTAGACACAATGAAAAACAAAATATGAATTGGTTTGATATAGTACTTAGAGTAGTGATTTATTATACTAACGGATCTTTCCGGTTTTCTGCTGAAGTTTTGTGGATGAAGTGTTTGATCGAGGAGGTCTCGATATGAGGAAAAGGAAGAGAGGCAAGAGCTCAAGCTTGAGATGCCCGAGGCACCCCAAGTAAATTTTCAAGGAGACTCAAGTGTTAAGCTTGGGGATGCCCTGAAGGCATCCCTCTTTCTTCAACAAGTATCGGTATGTTTTTGTATTCGCTTGCTCATGCAATATGTGCTAGTCTTGGAGCGCCTTTTGCATTTAGTTTTCACTTTTCTTTTATGCACCATGCTGGTATGATATAGTCTTTGGTTGATTTATAGAATGCTCATTGCACTTCACTTAAATCTTTTGAGTATGGCTTTATAGAATGCTTCATGTGCTTCACTTATGTCATCGAAGTTTGGATTGCTTGTTTCTCTTCACATAGAAAACCGCCATTTGTAGAATGCTCTTTTGCTTCACTTATATTTGTTAGAGCGTGGGCATATCTTTTGTAGAAAGAATTAAACTCTCTTGCTTCACTTATATCTATTTAGACAGATGAAAGGAATTGGTCATTCACATGGTTAGTCATAAAATCCTACATAAAACTTGTAGATCACTGAATATGATATGTTTGATTCCTTGCAATAGTTTTGCGATATAAAGGTGGTGATATTAGAGTCGTGCTAGTCGGGTAATTGTGAAATTGAGAAAATACTTGTGTTGAGGTTTGCAAGTCCCGTAGCATGCATGCATGGTAACCGTAGTGTGACAAATTTGAAGCATGGGGTTTTTTGATTGCTTTCCTTATGAGTGGAGGTCGGGATCGCGATGGTTAACTCCTACCAACCCTTCCCTAGGAGCATGCGAGTAGTACTTTGCTTTGAGGGCAAGTAGAATTTTGCAATAAGTATATGAGTTCTTTATGACTAATGCGAGTCCATGGATTATACGACCGTTACCTTTCCGCAATTTGCTAGCCTCTACGGTACTGCATTGCCCTTTCTCACCTCGAGAGTTGGTGCAAACTTCACGGTGCATCCAAACCCCGTGATATGATACGCCTATCACACATAAGCCTCCTTATATATTCCTCAAGAAAGCCACCGTACCTACCTATTATGGCATTTCCATAGCCATTCCGAGATATATTGTCATGCAACTTCCATCATCATCATATACATGACTTGAGCATTCATTGTCATATTGCTTTGCATGATCGTAAGATAGCTACCATGATGTTTTCATGGCTTGTCTGTTTTTGATGTCATTGCTATGCTAGATCATTGCACATCCCTGCACACCGAAAAGCATTCATATAGGGTCATATCTTTGTTCTAGATATCGAGTTGTAACATTGAGTTCTAAGTAAATAAAGGTGTGATAATCATCATTATTAGAGCATTGCCCCGGTGAGGAAAGGATGATGGAGACTATGATTCCCCCACAAGTCGGGATGAGACTCCGGACTTTATGAAAATAAAAGAGGCCAAAGAAGCCCAAATAAAAATAAAAGAGGCCAAAGAAGCCCAAATTAAAAAAAAGAGGCCAAAGAAGCCCACCAAAAAAATAAAATAATAATAATAATAATAATAAAGAAAAAATGAGAGAAAAAGAGAGAAGGGGTAATGTTACATCCTTTTACCACACTTGTGCTTCAGAGTAGCACCATGTTCTTCATATAGAGAGTCTCTTGAGTTATCACTTTCATATACTAGTGGGAATTTTCATTATAGAAATTGGCTTGTATATTCCGATGATGGGCTTCCTCAAATGCCCGAGGTCTTCATGAGCAAGGAAGTTGGATGCACACCCACTTAGTTTCAGTTTGAGCTTTCATACACTTATAGCTCTTAGTGCATCCGCTGCATGGCAATCCCTACTCCTCGCATTGACATCAATTGATGGGCATCTCCATAGCCCGCTGATTAGCCGCTACGATGTGAGACTTTATCCCTTTTGTCTTCTCCACATAAACCTCCACCATAATATTCTATTCCACCTATAGTGCTATATCCATGGCTTGTGCTCATGTATTATGTGAGGGTTGAAAAAGCTAAAGCGTGTTAAAAAGTATGAACCAATTGCTTGGCTGAAACCGGGTTATGCATGATGGGAGCATTTTGTGTGATGAAAATGAAGCATGGCCAAACTATATGATTTTGTAGGATAAGCGCTTTGGCTATGTTATTTTGATAAGACATAATTGCTTTATTAGTATGCTTGAAGTATTATTGTTTTTATGTCAAATGATAGACTATTGCTTTGAATCACTCGTGTCTTAATATTCATGCCATGATTAGACATATGATCAAGATTATGCTAGGTAGCATTCCACATCAAAATTATCTTTTTACTATTTACCTACTCGAGGACGAGCAGGAATTAAGCTTAGATGCTGATATCGCTCCGTCAGATCTATAATTTTTGATTGTTCCATGCCAATATTATTCAACTTTCATATACTTTTGGCAACTTTTTATACTATTTTGGGACTAACATATTGATCCAAAGGTTGCAAGGCCCAGCTTTTTGCATGTTTTATGTTTTGCAAAAACCCAATATCAAACGAAGTCCAAACGGGATAAAAACGGATGGAGAATTATTTTGGAATATTTGTGATTTTTGGGAGGAAGAATCAACGCGAGACGGTGCCCGAGGGGGGCATGAGGCGGGGGGGGGGGGTCCCCTAGGGAGGCAGGCGCGCCCTGGACCCTCGTGGGCACCCCGTAAGGCAGTTTATGCTCTTCTTTTGCCGCAAGAAAGCTAATTTTATGAGAAAAATCTGGGCGAAAGATTCACCCCAATCGGAGTTATGGATCTCTGGATATAAAAGAAACGGTGAAAGGGCAGAATCAGAGAACGCAGAAACAGAGAGAGACAGAGAGACATATCCAATCTCGGAGGGGCTCTCGCCCCTCCCATGCCATGGGAGCCAAGGACCAGAGGGGAAAACCTTCTCCCATCTAGGGAGGAGGTCAAGGAAGAAGAAGAATAAGGGGGGCTCTCTCCCCCTTGCTTCCGTGGCGCTGAACGCTGCGGGGCCATCATCATCACCGCCATCTTCACCAACACCTCTCGCCATCTTCACCAACATCTCCATCACCTTCCCCATCTATATTCAGCGCTCCACTCTCCCGCAACCCATTGTACCCTCTACTTGAACATGGTGCTTTATGATTCATATTATTATCCAATGATGTGTTGCCATCCTATGATGTCTGAGTAGATTTTCGTTGTCCTACCGGTGATTGATGAATTGCTATGATTGGTTTAATTTGCTTGTGGTTATGTTGTTGTCCTATTGTGCCCTCCGTGTCGCACAAGCGTGAGGGATTCCCGCTATAGGTTGTAGCAATACGCTCATGATTCGGTTATAGTGGGTTGCTAGAGTGACGTAAGCTTAAACCCGAGTAAGGTTGTTGTATGTATGGGATAAAGGGACTTGATGCTTTAATGCTATGGTTGGGTTTTACCTTAATGATCTTTAGTAGTTGCGGATGCTTGCTAGAGTTCCAATCATAAGTGCATATGATCCAAGAAGAGAAAGTATGTTAGCTTATGCCTCTCCACATAAAACTTGCTATCGGTCTAGTAAATTAGTCAATTGCTTAGGGACAATTCCGAACACCTACCACGACTTTTCCACACTCGCTATATTTACTTTATTGCTTCTTTATCTAAACATCCCCTACTTTTTATTTACGTGTTTTTATTATCTTGCAAACCTATCCAACAACACCTACAAAGTACTTCTAGTTTCATACTTGTTCTAGGTAAAGCTTAACACTAAGCATGCGAGAGTCGATCGATGGCGTATAGGACTTGAGAGAATATTTCTTCTACCTTTAGCTCCTCGACACTCTTACTTATCGAAAGAGGCTACAATTGATCCCGTGATACTTGTGGGTTATTAACGCCGGGTTGCAAGTATTTGTTATTTGTGTGCAGGTGCTGTTTACGTGGTGTGAGGAAGTTGTCCTACTGGTTCGATAACCTTGGTCTGATCACTGAGGGAAATACCTACCGTCGCTATACTTCATCATCCCCTCCTCTTTGGGGAAATACTGACGTAGTTCTAGCAGACATCAAAAGGAATTTCTGATAGCATTGCCGGGGAAGATTCACATCTCCTGTCAACTTGCCTTTCTGGCGCTGTTGCCGGGGAGGATCTTCAACATCAACCAGGTTCCTAATAAAAAAATCTCATCTCCTCACAATTTACACTATTTGCCATTTGCCTCTCATTTTCCTCTCCCCAACTTCACAAAAATTTGCCGCTTTATTCGCCTCTTTTCGCTCGCTGTTTTCGCCGATCTGTTTTGAGTGCAATCTTGTTTCAGAGTCATCATGACTCAAGAGAACACCAAGTTGTGTGATTTCTCAAATACCAACAACAATTATTTTATTAGCACTGATTGCTCCTCCCGCCACAAGTGCGGAGTCTTGTGATATTAATACTGCTTTGCGAATCTTGTCATGAAATATCAATTTGCCGGTACTCTAATGAGGATGTCGTGTCCCATCTTAACACATTCGTGGAATTATGCGATATGTAAAAGAAAAAGATGTGGACAATGATGTTGTGAAATTGAAATTATTTCCGCTTTTGCAAGATGGTGCAAAATTTGGTTTTCTTCTTTGCCTCACAATAGTACCAATTCTTGGAACAAGTGCAAAGATGATTTTATTACTAAGTATTTTCCACCAAAAATTATTTCCTTAGAACCCAGATCATGAATTTCAAGCAACTTGAACATGAGCAAGTCGCAGAATCTGGGAAAGGATGAAATTGATGCTAAGGAATTGCCCAACTCATGGATTAAATCTTTGGATGATCATACAAAAATTTATGGATTGAATTTTATTTCAGAACCTTTTAGATTCCGCCACCGGGGGTACTTTTATGGAAATTACTTAGGTGAAGTACTAAATTGCTAGACAATATTATGGAAAATTACTCACAATGGCATACCGAAAGAGCTCCTACCAAGAAAAAGTCAATTCGGTAGAAGAAATAAATTCTTTGAGCGAAAAAGTTGATGCTCTTATGAAGTTGTTTGCTAATAAAAGTGCTCCTATTGATTTTAATGATGTGTCTTTGTCTACTTTTATTGAGCAAAATAGTGATGCCATAGATGTGAATTTTGTCTCGCAAAACAATTTCAATAACAATGCTTATAGAGGTAATTTTAATCCTAGGCCTTTTCCTAGTAATTCCTCTAATAATTATGGTAATTCCTATGGTAATCCCACCTATAATAATAATAGAAACACCTCTGATCTTGGGAGCAATATTAAAGAATTTATCAATACACAAAAGGCTTTCAACACTTCGATAGAAGAAAAGTTGAATAAAATTGATGATTTGTCTAGAAGTGTTGATAAAATTTCTCATGATGTAGAAACTCTCAAGATGAAATTTTTTGTGCCTAAAGTTGAAGAATCAATTAAAGCTCTTTATGTTTCTATGGATGAAAGCAAGAAAAGAATCGCTATGCTTAGAGCTAAAAGAGAATTTTTAGAAAGAGCATTTCTAGTGATTACAATCATAAAAGAGATGAAGATCTTAAATTGATTGGTGTTTCTTCTATTGATTCTTTGTTTAGTAAATTTAATATTGATGAAAAAGGGACTGGAGAAGAGTCAACTTTAGCTAGAAGGCGACCCTATCATTTGGAGGGTGAAAATCTTGTTGAGAAAATTGATAAAAGTGAGTTTGAAGAGGTCAAGACTCTAACTAGTGATGTGCCCACTATTTTTGATTACAATGACTTTAATTATGATAGTTGCTATTTGGTTGATTGTATTTATTTTTTGCAATCCATGATAAATTCACCTCATGCTTATGAGCAAAATAAAGCTTTTATTAAATACATTGTTGATGCTATGATGAAAGCTTTTGAAGAAAAGTTGAATTAGAAGTTTCAATTCCTAGAAAATTGCATGATGAGTGGGAACCTACTATCAAAGTCGAGATTAAAAATTATGAGTGTTTTGCTTTATTTGACTTGGGTGCTAGCGTTTCTACAATTCCGAAATCTTTATGTGATGTGCTTGGTCTTACCAATATTGAAGAATGCTCTTTAAATTTGCACTTGGCGGATTCTACTATTAAAAAGCCTTTGGGAAGAATTAATGATGGTCTTATTCTTGAAAATAGGAATTATGTTCCCATATATTTTATTGTTCTTGATATTGATTGCAATCCATCTTGTCCAATAATTCTTGGTAGACCGCTTTTATGCATTATCGGTGCCGTGATTGATATGAAGAAGGCAATATTAAATTTCAATTTCCACTAAGTGAGGGAATGGAACACTTCCTTAGAACAATAATTAGGCCATCATATGAATCAATCATGAGGGCATCTTATGGATCTAGAACCAAAGATGACAACACTTAGATCCTACGCTGCTATGACTAGCTAGGGCGAAACGATAGCGCTTGTTGGGAGGAAACCCAATGAGTAAATTTTATTTTTGCTTTATGTTCTTGAGTGTTATCACAATTTTATTATTGTGTTTTTGTGTTTTAGTTAGTGTTTGTGCCAAGCAAGGCCTTTGGGAAGACTTGGGTGAAAGTTTATTTGATCTTGCTGAAAACAGAAACTTTTGACTCACGAGATTATTTGTTATTTTTAACAGAAGAATTATTTTGAGTTGATTCTTTTGAAGAAGATAAATATACAAATGCCACGCATCCACCAATTTATTTTAGAATTTTGGAGTTACAGAAGTATTCTAAATATTCATATTGCTACATACTGTTATCGGACACATGTCCGTGAATCCCATGAACCATCGTACTTCATTTCATGTGCGAATTGCCATCCTTGCCTACAGCATCACATCCGACACGACCGTGCTCATCCAGAGTCCTTCATCCTTGGCACCTGTGTTCAGCCTCATTCTACCATGCAACACCCTGACCAGTCCCCATTACCGTCAGGAGCGTAACAGATGTCGCCATCCATGTTTCAAGTATCGTAACGCCTTCATCCTTGATTGAGTCGGATATATCTACTTTTAAGTGCTGATTACAGTGCCGAGCTGATACGTCATCTTCATGCTTTGTCTGAAACCTAGCTTTCTAATGTCACAGTAGTGTCGATGCAGATTCTACGATTGTCATTCCGATCGTGTCATCATGATCTTGATGTTATGATTAGGTCAGAGTATCATACTAACACATGCGATCACTACTTGCAACTGACACTGTCAGCACCAATAATTAGCCATCCAATCTATGCGTATGTTCACACTTAATGCAATCTAGTGCAATGTGATCGACTGACATTTGATCGAACAGTAGCTCAGCAGGAAGAGATTATGCGTATGCACGCAATGCGAGCCGTGAAACATGTCGCATCAGTGACGCCAATCATATCTTGCATGTCGTCAATGGAAGACAATACAGACTGGTCTCATGGCAGGATGCGAGCTATGCTGAATGCATGAGGCTTGACAATTCTGATGCATGGTGTCAAGAGTGATGGAACACGCATACCTGTCTGACTCCTGCAACACCTCCTAGTCGATACTCAACGATGGGATAAAGCTAATGTTCTGGGCTGCATGCAGCGGAGAAGGTACCAAGCAGCTTAGCATATGTGTAAGGTGTATAGAGGTAAAGTGACCTGCGGGACAGACTCATGTGCCGTCGGAGAGCACCCTGAGGTCAGTAGCCTGGATGTGTCGCATGTGCCGTGAGGGAGTACGAGACTGTTCTGGGATGAGGCGCGACATAGGCTAGCCTCGACACTAGGGTGCACCAGGTGCTAGCTGGAGCCGAGGCAGACAGCGAGCTCGAGTGCCTGGCCCGTGGGTCGACAGTGGTGAGAGTCTCGATCCTACCGCGTTAGTTGGGTCGCATCTATGGGTCGGTCCGCAGTGCTACCGGTAGACTCAGGCGCCGCAGTGCACGAATGCGGCCTATGCAGCGCATTGGGGCGCTCACGAGCTGACAAGTAGGTCTGCAGGTTCGTGCGTCCGCGACGGCGCGTCACCTATGGTCCGATGCAGGATGTCCACATATGGTTTACCATCCGTCAACTGCACCGTGTTGGCGCCGGCAACGTCGCATAGAGCATGGTGACGGCCGCAGACTTAGGCCTGCTTGACGCGCATCTTACTTGCATTCGGCCTCGAAAGTCGCCCGCTAGGCGTCGCATGCCGCTAGCTGCCGAATCGGAGCTGTCGAAATTCATGCCTGCATGTTAAATGGGACACTCGTCAGGCGTCCCGCACCGAGCGAGGGACACGCTGGCCGCACCATGCTCGCCACTGCACGCAGTATGCTCAGCACTCTGGCTTACGTGCAGGCTGCTTCAATGGGAGAGTCGGCGAAACGACGCTGCTAGACGCTGTGCTCTCGGAGAGCGTGAATGCTGTGGTATGCGGTAGACTAATGCCTCAGCTGGGCTGCTTAAATGGGGAGTCACTCGCATGTTAGTAACCGTCATGGTTAGCTTACTCAGAAGTACATAACATATGATGTTAAACTGTTAGAGTTGCTCTATGAGGTCATCTTCAACTTACTAGTGCTGAGCGCTTACTGTCAGGGATATCATAGGTCGATGAGTAACTATGATGATGGCCATGCTACAGTGCTAAGCTCGATGCCCTGCTTATCCGGAGTTAAGTGAATCGTCACGATAAGTTAGATGAAATACTTCGTAATTGACTGTTTTCGAAATTGCTAATGCCTACTGCGTATACATCTACCCAGTGGCGCCAGGTTGATTGCCTCAGTACCGTACTCTAGTTAGGTGGATGCCAGTTCTTGAGTATCGGATGCATAATGATAGAGCATGCTGGGCAAAATGGGATGCTATGCTATCAACCTATGGCAATCACGATTGGACCCCAGCCAGTTCTTCACTGACGGGAATGAATGGTAGCTTCATCAGGCAAGCCTTGAGGAATCTTGAGATTTACATGTTCCGCTATGCAATGTGAGCAGACATCGATAGGCTCGAGTGTGATCCACAGACTGGATGGCTACCCACATGTCGGATTCTCGAGATAGATTAGCGATGCGACTCAGGTACAGTCGAGGGTGTACGAAGGGCGATCCATCATCTAGGGTATCACTTCAGTTAGCCTATAGTCTTGCAATCCTTGGAGCCGACGACTTGGCAGCAGGACTAAGGCAATGTCAGAAGCATAAGTAGAGTAAGTGACCCTCCAGTGACTCGGTCTCCCAGTGGTCGACAAGTAGGCACCATCTGGAAGGCAACGATGCGAGTATCGGATGCTAGTCAGCTTTGGAATTATCGTGCCGTGGGAACGACGGTGGTTGACTACCAGCAGGCTTGGCTAACGGCATGACTTGTCGACCAAGGCTCACCCGTCCTGGATCGTGGTGTTATCCAGCATAAGGGATAAAGTTTGGTATTCACCTCTTGGAGATCCATATGATGTAAGTCCTTTTGCGGTGTGTTTGTTGGGATCCGATGAACTATGAGTTTATGATCAGATCTATGGTTTTATCCATGAAAGTTATTTGAGTCTTCTTTGATCTCTTATATGCATGATTGCTTATAGTCTCGTATTTCTTCTCTGATATTTGGTTTTTTTTGACCAACTTGATCTATTTATCATGCAATGGGAAGAGGTGCTTTGTAGTGGGTTCGGTCTTACGGTGCTTGATCCCGTGAAGAAGGGAACCACACGTATGTCATGTTGCTACTAAGGATAATAAGATGGGATCTGTATCTTCGCAATAGATAAACGGATCCCGTCTACATCATGTCATCATTCTTATTACATTACTCCGTTTCTCCATGAACTTAAAACACTAGATGCATGCTGGATAGCGGTCGATGTATGGAGTAATAGTAGTAGATGCGAGCGAGTCGGTCTACTAATCTTGGACGTGATGCCTATATAATGATCATTGCTGGATATCATCATGATTATTTGAAGTTCTATCAATTGCCCAACAGTAATTGTTTCCGCCGTTGCTATTTTTCTCGAGAGAAGCCACTAGTGAAACCTACGGCCCCGGGTCTCTTTTAGCATATTTGCCTTTGCGATCTATTTTTCTTTGCATTTATTTTCAGGTCTATTAAAGCAAAAATACAAAAATACCTTGCTGCAATTTATTTGTTCCGCGATCTATTCATCCTATCTACCACTTTTACCTCATGTTATTTGCCTATCTTGAGGCGCCGAACCCGAAAGGGATTGAAAACCCCTTTAACACGTCGGGTTGCGAGTATTTGTTATTTGTGTGCCCGTGCTGTTTACGTGGTGTGAGGGGGTTCTCCTACTAGTTCGATAACCTTGATCTCATCACCGAGGGAAATACCTATCGTCGCCATACTGCATCATCCCTTCCTCTTTGGGGAAATACCGACGTAGTTCTAGCAGACATCAGATGCAGAGCTTGAATCACGGGCGTGCTGAAGCGGAGAGCTCCGCCGAGAAGCAGCCCAAACAACACAAGCAGATCGCCTCCAAGCCTCGCAAGGCCGATGTGCCCCGGGTCAAAGTGGCAGTGCTGGTGGTGTCGACGTAAATGTTCTTGCTGAGTCTTTGTCCATTGTCAACTTGACTCGGCTGACGGCTGGGTGATATTATATTTCGCACCAACGAGACGTTTATAATGTCGTTGGACCCGAATGCTCCCAAAGTAGGGTCAGGGCAAGACTGATGCGGCAGAAGTTGCCACCTCCAAAAGGTACGGACGCGCTAACTAATTTGGACTTTTGGAATTTCCATCTGTTTGACTTTTACTGATGCATCAACTTATATGATTACACAACATCGATTGAGGTCATCCAGTTGGACGATGATGATAAGGCCGATCTGCCCAACCCAAAGGATGGTAAGGGGGTGGCGACCAACGTTGACGTGGTCATGCAGGAGGCCTCTCCTTGCCGAGTGGAGAGCGTTTTACCTGCCAAAACCGTGGCGATGTCCACGACCGAGTCCTCTCGGCCGTGGAAGCTCTGCCATGAGCACCATGGTTCGACTCCAAGGTGTGTGTCGACGCCATCGACCTCCATCACCACCTACCCCATGTACCATGTCCCAGAAGACCAAGTGGGGGCGAGCAAGGTGGCTCTCATCTAGGTGAAGCTCACGCGTGAGCGACTGAAGGAGGCATATGATGCTAGCGAGGTGCAACGTACGGGTAAAGACCATTGTGGGTATGATTTCCATTTAAAGTGTTTGAATTTTGGGTTTTCTGATACGTCTCCAACATATCTATAATTTATGAAGCATTCATGCTATTATATTATCTGTTTTGGATGTTTATGTGCTTTATTATACACTTTTATATTATTTTTGGGACTAACCTATTAACCGGAGGCCCAACCCAAATTGTTGTTTTCTTGCCTATTTCAGTGTTTTGAAGAATAGGAATATCAAATGGAGTCCAAACGGAATAAAACCTTCGTGAGAGTTATTTGTGGAACGGAAGCATTCAGGAGACTTGGAGTGTACGTAAGGGAAGCAACGAGGAAGCCATGACGCAGGGAGGCGCGCCCTGCCCCCCTGGGTGTGCCCCCACCCTCGTGGGCCCCCGTGGCTCCCCTGACCGACTTCTTTCGCCTATATTTGTCCATATACCCTAAAAACATCGAGGAACACGATAGATCTGGAGTTCCCACCGCAAGCCTCTAGTAGCCACCAAAAATCAATCGGGACCCTGTTCCGGCACCCTGCCGGAGGGGGGGATCCCCCACCGGTGGCCATCTTCATCATCCCGGCGCTCTCCATAACAAGGAGGGAGTAGTTCACCCTCGGGCTGAGGGTATGTACCAGAGCTATGTGTTTGATCTCTCTCTCTCTCGTGTTCTTGATATGGCACGATCTT
>JAHHZJ010001193.1:0-23148 GCA_021437245.1 Aegilops speltoides | reverse complement strand
TTACTTGACACCGATAGTATATACCTGGCAAGCTGCAGGAAGAATGTGTACCTGGGCCATCGTCGATTTCTTCCGACCAACCATCAATGTCGAAAGAAAGGCAAGCATTTCAAAGGCGAGGCAAATCACCGGAAGAAGCCCGCCATGCGTACCGGTGATCACGTACTTGCTATGGTCAATGATTTACACGTAATCTTTGGAAAGGGTCCCGACGGACTAGCTGTTCCGAGTGACGCTGGGGGACATGCACCCATGTGGAAGAAGAAATCTATATTTTGGGACCTACCCTACTAGAAAGACCTAGAGGTCCGCTCTTCGATCGACGTGATGCACGTGACGAAGAACCTTTGCGTGAACCTGCTAGGCTTCTTGGGCGTGTATGGGAAGACAAAAGATACAGCTAAGGCACGGGAGGACCTGCAACGTTTGCACGAAAAAGACGGCATGCCTCCAAAGCAGTATGAAGGTCCTGCCAGCTACGCTCTTACCAAAGAAGAGAAGGAAATTTTCTTTGAATGCCTGCTTAGTATGAAGGTCCCGACTGGCTTCTCATCGAATATAAAAGGAATAATAAATATGGCAGAGAAAAAGTTCCAGAACCTAAAGTCTCATGACTGCCACGTGATTATGACGCAACTGCTTCGGTTGCATTGAGGGGCTTCTGCGAAAACGTCCGATTAGCCATTGTGAAGCTATGTGCATTCCTCAATGCAATATCTCGAAGGTGATCGATCCAAAAATTATACCAAGGCTAAGGAGTGATGTGGTGCAATGTCTTGTCGGTTTGAGCTGGTGTTCACACCATCCTTCTTCAATATCATGGCGCACGTCCTAGTTCATCTAGTTGACGAGATTGTCATTCTGGCCCCGTATTTCTACACAATATGTACCCCTTTGAGAGGTTCATGGGAGTCCTAAAGAAATATGTCCAGTAATCGCTAGGCCGAAGGAAGCATCTCCATGGGCCATCAAACAGAGGATGTCATCGGGTTTTGTGTTGACTTCATTCTGGCCTTAAGAAGATAGGTCTCCCTAAATCGCGGTATGAGGGGAGACTAACTGGAAAAACACGCTTGGAAAGGACTCAATAATATGCAGGACGGATATTCTTGGTCTCAAGCCCACTACACAGTTCTCTGAAACTCTACCTTGGTGACCCGTATGTCGATGAACACAAGAACGATCTGCGCTTCAAACACCGGAGCAAAGGCGACGATCGGATTACATGTGAACACATCAGACTTTCAGCAGTTGGTTGGAAGCACGTACGAGGTGACAACACTGTTTGTGATGAGCTATACTTGTTATCCAGGGACCATCTTTGACTGTATTGATTTGGAAAGGATCTGAGATAAATGGGAATACATTTTACACGATTGACCAAGATCAAAAGAGCACCAACCAAAACAGCGGTGTCGCTTTGATGCAACAACCGAGAGGGAAAGGACACATATTATGGTTACAAAGTGGACATCTGGGAACTTGACTACGGACATGATTGTAAGGTCCCTTTGTTTAAGTGCAAATGGGTCAATCTGTCGAGGCGGCGAATGCAGTAGACCCACAATGACGGAATGACAACAAAGGATCTGAAAAATCTTGGGTACACTAACGAACCGTTCGTCCTAGCCAATGATGTGGCACAGGTTATCTATGTGAAGGACATGTCCAGTAGACCGAGAAAGAGAAAAGATAAGGAAGCAAATACATCATACGATGAGTCAAAGCGCCACATAGTTCTTTTAGGAAAAAGGGACATCGTGGGAGTGGAGGACAAGATGAGACATGTCTCAAGATTATGAAAAGTTTCATGAAATTCCTCCTTTAAAGTCAAGGCTGACCCCAGCATCCTGATAAGCGATGAAGATTATCCATGGTTACGGCGCAATAAGCAAATGACACAAGCGAAGAAAAAGTGAAGACTTTCTCCATAACTATTACGATGATACCATGCCAACTTTGTAACCGATTTAGTATGATACCATTGTTTGTTTTGTACATGCACATGCTATGTGTGGGTCAATTTATGATACCATGCCAACTTTCAACTTTTACAGAGTTCATTTGAAATGCTTTAATGTCTTATGATTCGGCCCTCGTAATAATTAAAAATAGCAACAATAAGTATTTTGTTGTAAGTAGAAACAAAATAAAATAAATAAAGCAAGAAAGAAAACAAAAAAAAAGTGTTTTCAAATTTGAAAAGTAATGGCACTAACATAAAGTTTATAATTTTCCTAAAACTAAAAGCAAAAAGAATTAAAAAATAACGCAAAAAACAAAAGAAAATAAATAATGCAGAAAACAAAACAAAAAACAACAATAAGTATTTTGTTGTAAGTAGAAACAAAATAAAATAAATAAAGCAAGAAAGAAAACAAAAAAAAGTGTCTTCAAATTTGAAAAGTAATGGCACTAACAGAAAGTTTATAATTTTCCTAAAACTAAAAGCAAAAAGAATTAAAAAATAAAGCAAAAAACAAAAGAAAATAAATAATGCAGAAAACAAAACAAAAAAAGGAAAAAAAATAAAAATAGCTACAATAAGTAAAGAAAACAAAAAACAAAAAAAAAGTGCCCCCTACTGGGCCCCCACGGCCTGAATACGACTTGAATCCCTACTTTGGGCTAGGATTCAGGCCTGCAGAAGGCCCAGAAGGCCCATCGGGCAAAGTAGTAGCAAGTAGGCCCATAAGCCTGCAGTAGAGAGGAGTTCAAGAGGGGAGCGGCCGTGGGGCTTATAAACCACTGCGCTCCCCTCTCAACTAGCGAGGTGGGACTAAACTTTGGCCCCGATGCGGGCATCACAGGGGCCTTTGGTCCCTGTTGGTGGCTCCAACCGGGACTAAAGGGGGGGGGCATTGGTCCTGGTTGGTATCACCAACCGGGATCAAAGGCCACAGCTTCCCGCCCTTTGGGCTGCCGAAAAAGAGGCCTTTGGTCCCGGTTGGTGGCACCAACCGGGACTAAAGGAGGCATTAGTCCCGGTTGGAGCCGCCAACCGGGACCAATGCTCCTTGTATATAAGTAGCACTTCGCAGTTTTGCAGAGTTCATCGCCACCAGTTGCCCCGACGCCAGGCTGCCCCGTCGCCGTCGCCCGCCCCCGCGCGCCGCCACCGCTGTGAGCCATCGAGCCGCACCGGCTCTATTTTTTTTTCATTTTTATTAGTTTAATTTTTTTGTTCAATGTATATATATATATGTGTGTATGTATGTGGCTATATATATATATATGCGGCTCTATATATATATATATGTGTATGTATGTGGCTATATATATATA
Source organism: Aegilops speltoides (assembly GCA_021437245.1). Lineage (NCBI taxonomy): Eukaryota > Viridiplantae > Streptophyta > Magnoliopsida > Poales > Poaceae > Aegilops > Aegilops speltoides. The sequence goes on along the minus strand of JAHHZJ010001193.1, from coordinate 19,863 downwards.
TATGAGGCTCTTTTTTTTCATTTCTATTTTTTGTTTATATATATATATATATATATATATATATATATATATATATATATATATATGTATATGTGTATGTATGTGGCTATGTGTATGTAATGTTCAAAAATTGTTCAGATTATGTTTTTGTTGATATATGTATTTATTGTTCATATGTGTATTAATGTTTTCATATATGCAAAAGATAGATTTTAGAAAAGTTAGGGTTTTTTTTCTGTTCATAGATTTTTTGTTGATATTAATTATTGTAAAATATGCAAATGTTTGTATATTCATATGAACAATGCATTAAGCAAAACCTTTGTTTTTTTTCAAATTTTCTATTTGAACATTTTTTTAAAACAAGCAATACTAAAAGAATGAGATGAAAAAGGAAAATAAGAAGAGGAAGAAAGGAGAAAAAGAGGAGAGGAAGAAGAAGAGAAATAAATAAGAAGAGGAAAAAAGAAGAAAAAGAAGAGGAGAAGAAGAAAGGAATAGAGGAGAAAGAAGAAATTCTATTTTTTCTTCTTCTCCTCTATTCCTTTCTTCTTCTCCTCTTTTTTCTTCTTTACTTCTTCTTCTTCTTCCTTCTTCCTTCTTCCTCTTTTCTTCCTTTTCCTTAATTATTTTCCTTTCTCGAGGGAGAAGAAGAAAAAGAAGAGGAGAAGAAGAAAGAAAGGAAAGGAGAAAGAAGAAACTTCAACACGAGGGGGTGGTACCGATACCCCCTCCCCAATAACATAATTTTCCCATGTATATGTATGTCGCGTGTTGTCGATATAACCCCTCTAGATACAACTGCAGCACCCCCTCGGCCCTCTCGCTCGACCAAAACTCTCGAGGACACCCAAACCCTAGAGAGAAAACGATGTTGCAGGTCTCCTCGTACCCCCCGCCGCCGCCCCTACCCGACAAATTAACTCTCTCGAGGCCACCCAAATTTATCAAGTTAAAAGAGCGTTATCGTCGAGGCCACCCCAAACCCTTGAAGCTTTGTGTCGAGGCGACCCCAAACCCTAGAGAAGCAGCGTCGAGGCCACTAACATGATTCCTTATTGTGATTAGCTAGCTAGTTATCGTTTGCCACTATGTACCATGTTTGAATAATAATTGACATGTTGTCAATATTTGCGAAACTATGGAGCACTCCCGAGACGAAGAAACGAAGCGATGTTGGAAATAATCGCAAATGGAAGTGATGATGTTGCGTCATTTCTCATCGACACCGTTGGTCACCGGATGAAGAAGAGGGCTATGATTATGATGGCTTCACCCATTAATGCGGTACAAGAGGAGGACTATGTTCATGATGGCTCCGGTGACACAATGGAGGTACAAGACGAAGGAGACCGTCTTGATCGCTCCGGTCACCGAACCGAGTCCGCCAGGTATATATATATTAGTTAAGCCCGTCTTGACAAGTTAATTGATGCATCCATTGTTTTGGTATATGTACACATATTAATTACTGTCGTCTTTCTTCCTTATAATTTCTAGCCCTCCGGATCGAGCACAACTTCGTAAGGAGACGAGGCCCAAGAAAAGTTGAGCTCGGATGAAAAGTTTGAGATCATAGAAATCGCGCCGACGGCGAACCGATTGAACCCATCCGGGCAAAGAAGGCATTTTCGCTCGGTCAAGGGGTTCTTGTTAGGGACAGATCCCGATCAGCATCCAAAAATGGTATAAGCCTGCTAAGGATGAAGACGCCGAGGTGTCTTATGTCAATGATATGCGAAAGAAGATCTTTGGACTGAGCTGAAGGCAAATTTCACCCTACCGCCAGAGGAGGATCCGGAGAAGCCGTTAAAGAGCAATTAATCAAGTCTTGTGCTCTTAAGAAGATGGCAGGCCTAATGAGGAGGTGGAGGAAAGAGCTGAACCAGTTTGTCAAGAAAAAGAGACACCAGAATTCATCGACAAATATGAGAAGATCAAAGATCATCGCCCGCATTTGTGGCCCACAAGACATCGGAAAAGAGTAAGAAGATGTCGGAGACAAACAAGAAAAATGCTGCGAAGAAGAAGCTTCACCATCGCACGGGTCGGTGGCTACCTCAAAGCCCGGCCTAAGTGGTCCAAGGCTGAGCATGATCTGCTTCAAAAGGATCGAACCGAGACAATGCGCTGGTCGACCATTGCGGACTTAGTTCTTGGGGCGGCGGAACCTTGGACCTATAATAGGCGTGTCGATGGGCGGACGAGCAACGCAAACACCAGTCAAGAAGCTTGACACTATATCGATGCAGCGCAGCGAGGGCGTTCCTTCCAAACAGGGAGAAGGACAAGCTCACAATGGCCTTGGGAATCCCGAGCACCCTGGACGGACACGGGGCACGCCAGGCTCCCTTCCGTGGAAGGTCGGTTTTCCGGACGCAGGGGGTTACAAAACCCACGAGAGGAGGAAGAAACTGGAGCAGGACCAAATGCAGGCGTTGCTTGGAAGGGTAATGGGGCTAGAGGATCGAGAAGAGGAACGAGAAGCAGCAGATCGCAACAAACGACATGCCGAAGCTTCCCCCAAAGCTACCCGCCATCTCGGCGGAGAAGCAGCGTTGCTTCCACCGAGCTGCTTCAGCCGGAGCATGTCTTGACGGCTCTGCCAGCTATCCGTGGATGGTATCACGAGTCTCAAAATTGCCACATTATGGCGCGATGCATGAATTTGAAGGTCAAGGCGGTTGTTGGCCAAGTTTATCCTAGTGGACCCGCACAACTTATCACTGCCACCGATTCGGAAGGATTTGCTAAGGTGATGGTGGATGAAATAACGGAGGATTTGAGGACCTCGGCTTGAGCACCCTACCGGTGAAGGGGAGACTAGGCTGGGTTCTGCTCAAGACTCCATGCCTATGGCGGAAGGAGCTCATCGACCTTGAACTAGGCGCCTCCGCCTCCTCCTCCTTCTCCGTGAGTCGGGGCACTCCGCCTCCTCCACCGCCTCCTCCTCCGGCGAGTGACGATCAGGGCACGCGTGGCGGCACTCCGCCTCCTCCACCGCCTCCTCCTCCGGCGAGTGACGATCAGGGCACGCGTGGCGGCACTCTGCCTCCTTCTCCGGCGCATGGCGACACTCCGCCTCCTCCTTCTCCGCCTCGCCAGCAAGGGCGGAAGAGACCCGCCGCCGCCCCGGCTGCTCCGGCGCGTCGTAGTCCTTCTCCTCCGCCTCGTAAGCAAGCACGAAAGAAGACAGACGCCGCAGCCGCTCCGTCTGCTCCGGCGTCTAGCAGCACAAGAAGAGAGAGGCAATACAGATACGGTCCACCTCTAAAGCCTGTAGAGAAGTTATCGTACGAGAGGACCAAGGAGGAAAACAATACGATCGTGCAGGCCCAAGTGAAGGAGTTCTTTGAAGGGGTGAAAGCAAAGATACATCCACCTCCGGAGGAGAAGGTAGATCCGGTGAAAGCAAAGCGCACTCTCGATGCCCTGAGGAAACCACCAAAGTCTCCGCCGAGAACCAACTATGAGCGCATTACTGAACAGACATATCTCCAAGCCAAGCGGTCGGGAACTACTGTCAGTGATAAAAGGTCAAAAGAACAACGAGCAAAGGGGAAAAAAATTGCCCAGCTCGGCGAACAAGCACAGCAACCGTGCCCCCCGCTCAATGTGTCTAATCCTCCGGGGACGGTGGCCGGTTATGGCAATCTTGAAGGTTATCTACCTGACGATGTACTTCCTGATTTCATGGAGGTGGACTTATTCATATACGAGTACGGGAAGCCTCTCGTCAAAGATGAAAAGTCTCTGACAACAATGATGCAAAGATTCCATAGTTGGTACATGAAAACCTCCAGAGAGTCTGAGGGGACGAACACTTTGTATCTGAAAATTAAAGAGGAGCACGACCTCGTTTCAAATGATGTGTTGGCTATTCCATTTGAGGAGTTCTTCGAGTTCTTCAATCAAAAGGCCCTCGATAAATTAATGGTCTTTTGCTACTGCCTGTAAGTACTATTTCTGTCATTAGTCTGTATATATAGCTCGGCTCTTTCATTGCATGTATTTATAATTAATTATCCTCAATATATTATGCAGATTCAAGATCGTCGAGTGCAAAAAAAAATGAAATCTATGATATTGGGTTCATTAACAAAAATATCATAGATGTATTTCTGGTTAAAAAGCGCGTCGAAGAGGCCGAGGACAACTTGCTACAATCGTTGATCAAAAATCAAAACAAAGATACCATACTCTTTCCTTACAACGGCCCGTGAGTGTTACTGTCGTGTGCATATTCGGTTCTCCTTATTACTCGAGCGAGGTTAATGTAATTGATGAGTTATGCATGCGTGTGCAGGTACCACTATATTCTTCTGGAGATTAAGCTTGAGCGTGGACTAGTAACTGTCTTAGACTCCAGACGGAAAGATCCCAGCACCTATGCGGACATGACTGAAATGCTCAGCAAGTAAGTTCAATCGATCATTATCGCACCATATCGGCAACTTTTTGTTCATTTCCTGATATCTCAAGTAATAATAATTATTTTCTTTGTCTTGCAGGGTTTGGAAACAGTTCATCGCACAAGCTCCGGGACTGCCGAAGGAGCTGCGATATGTATACCCGAAAGTAAGTACTACAGGCGCGCATCTCCCGTTGATTCTATAGCTATACTTTCATCAATGCCATTTATATAATGCTTCATTATCAGTTTGATTGACCTCTATTTCTCGTAAAGTGCTTGTGGCAGGAGGAAGGGAATGATTTTTGTGGATACTACGTGTGCGAGTTCATCCACAACACGACTTTGAAAAATAAGCGGGGCTACTCTAGAAGACAATATGAAGTGCGTAAGCAATATTCACAATTTCATTTTATTACACCATCATTTCTGTTGAGTTTCATTCATATATATGTATTAATTAACCCCCTTCTTCAAATTAATTAGACGTGGCAGATGCGGGATGAACTCCTAGAACCAGATCGCATGAAAGCAATTCAAGAGGAATTGGCGGGATTCTTTCTTGAACACGTCATCAGTAAAGCCGGAGAATACCATGTGGAACTTCAACTCAAATGCTAGTGGTTTGTAATTAAGAGATCTTATACATGTATGTAGCCAGTAAAAAACTTGTTGTTTGACCAATCTCTCGGAGAAGGAGAGGTCGATCGATCTTCTCTCGGTATGCATGACGAACTTCTGTACTGAATGGTTCTCTCGATCACTTATGTATATATAGTACGTAGCGTCGACCAAGCACGGACATAAGAGAGGACACATCTCTCTATTAATTAGCTAGCTAACACAATATACGAAACACCTAAATTAAACCCCCAACCCCCCTTCTTTCAAAAAAAAAACCAGCCACTGGAATGCAGACGCGTGGATGCCTTTTGGTCCCGGTTGGAGCCACCAACCGGGACCAAAGGCCCCCTGACTGGGCTCGGCGCACAGGGCCACGTGGAGGCTCATTGGTCCCGGTTCGTGTTTGAACCGGGACTAATGGGTGGAGGCATTAGTAACGACCTATTAGTCCCGGTTCATGAACCGGGACTAAAGGCCCTTACGAACCGGGTCTAATGGGTGGTTTTCTACTAGTGATTGTTAGGCACTGAAATAACGGTACTCATTGTTCGGCTAAACCCTACCCCCAAACTATTTTCTTGTTGTGTCTATAGTGTTTGTAATCGGTTTTCGCCTGGTTTTCCTCAATTAACCGGGCAAGTTGCTAACAAAAAATTGATCCGTTTGAGATTTCAGATTTTCAGATATTCCAGCATGATAAAGCAAATAAAGATCCATGTATCTACCAAAATGCTAGAATTCTCCACATACCAAGTAGCCAACACAACTTCTGCATCCAAAAGTTGCAATACGTAAATTATTCACAAACAAATAAATAACTAGAAATCAGAATATAGATAGTAAAGACATTGATAACGGTTCAACAGAATGATCATAGTAACCGTAGTTAGGTACTTGGGAGGTAATGTTTCGATGCGTCCACAGCAATCACCATCAAGCTCGTCCTCTGCTATACCCCATGACTGCTCATCTATGAACTCAAATACTTGGAAATGGGATGAAACGGCCGGGTCAAAACCCAGGCGAGCAACGCTCACCGTGCTGGACCAGTCAGTGCGCAGGCACGGCCACCCATTTCCCAGTAGTGGGATTGCACACCACACAATAATCAAATGCCATGGGATCCACAGCCATCCAGCAGTGGCAGAGGAGGAGGCCATTGCAGCCGTCCAAGATGTCAAGGCGCTCGCAATCGGGCAGGAACGACAATGAGGGGGTCGACCAGAGGATAGCGTTGCCGTGACAGATTGGGTAAAAATAACGAGCATTTCTGGGGGAGCGTAATGCGTTGGAACCTTCGTGGAAGAAGCCGACAATGGACTGCGGCATCTTCTTTCGGTGCTCGCGGTGGTAGATCAGCTCGCGTCAGCACGTGGAAACGCATTTGCAGCAGCAGGTGGACTTGTACGGCACGCGCGAGATGATATCGGCGAGGATGTCGTCGGTGAGCTTGGACACCGGGCTCCCCTTCAGGCGCTTCTTCTTCTTCTTGGAAGGCCGCTCCATGGCCGTCCGCGGAGACGAGGTGCTCATAGTCTGCGCAGATCGGGAGAAGGAGGGGAAAAGATTAGAGATCCATCCCGGTGGTGAGGGGAGAGCGTGAGGGAAGAGAGGATCTACCAGGTGCGAACTGCGCGAACAGCGAAGCGAGGAGCGTCGAGAGCTTCAGCTGCGCCAGTGAGCTCGGGTTTAGGCGTGCGCGGCTGCGAGAGATGCGGCGGAGGAGCTGGGAAGTGAAGTGGAGACGACGGGGGAGTGCAGGGGTGATTCTCGAAACGCACCAGATGTACGTGAACCCCTCAAAATAGAAAACGTGAACCCCTTCTAAAAAAATACGTGAACACCTAAAATGTACATTTCTAAGGAACCAATTTTCTTTAGTACTACAAAAAAATGCTTATCTAGTAAAAAAAAAAGGATGATACGCTAGAAAAAAGGATGATCTTTTTTTTTGCCGGGATGTATGGAAGCAAATTGCACTAAGAACAAGGACATGGAATGGCACCTAGCTCACCCTCGATTAGATTTCACACGACGACAGACACAACTATCCTATGCAATCATCCTCTACAGTACTTACATACTTACGGAGGGAGTACCTCTTTATCCACCATACACTCTCTTGCACGTCCACCATGCCGAATCACGCGATCTACGACACTCCGTGCATGTATTCGGCACTCTAGTCTCGCTGACCCAATTGATAGGCGGGACGGCGTCATCAACATCTCATCCCACACCAGGTGAGAAGTGCTGTCATTGCACACGTGGAGCAATGTCAATTATGGGTGGGCATCATGGCGTGACGTGATGTACAAGCATGAGTGAATCAACCGGGGTTTCAAATTTCAACACAATTTCGGGATTTCTTTTTGTAATTTCGGTTCATACCTAAATTTTTACCTTCCAATGTTTGCTGATTCAAACAATTAAAATAAAATTAGTTTTTTGGTCAAACATCATTTAAATTAAATGGTATTTACATGAAATAGACTTAATTTTTGGAATTTTTGGACGTGTGAGGTCCAAAATACGGCTTACCAAAATTTTAAACCCCAGGGCCAACTCCATGGGGCGCTGCATTCTCCAACAGTCATGCCACCTGTACTACATCTTCCACACGAGCCATTATGTTTTTACGAAACAAATTTGAATTTTGTTAGAAGCACATGTAATTTTATCTACATATGCTCATCTTTGATTTATGTTCCGTTGGAAGTTAAACCGCCGGCTCCCTGACCTTGGGCCAACAAAAGACAACCCTCCCCTTCAAATAAATTGACTTCCACCGCAACGTATGAATCCCCTCCTCAAAACCACATCCTTGGTTACAACTAAGTTTCGTCCTCCAACCGTCGCCGGCTCGCAGCCACTCGCAAGTTCGCTATTGCGGCCCATTTTGCTTCCCTGGCCCATTGTTGGCCTTGCCGCACCTCGCCACCGACATTGTATCGTATGTCATCCATGCAGCCATCTTATCTCCGCGAGCCATCAACATTGTCAGCCATTGTGCCATGTGGCCCACCATCCAATGGTACCCTCCTCCCTCCCCCCCTGTGAGTTACAGCACATGCTATATTAGGCTAAATCGAGTTCGTCCGAGTCTGTACAGGATAGCCGGAGTATAAGGTGATTCCTTAGTCGTTTTCCATCCAATCTCTAGGAGTTAAGTAGAGTCCTAAATCAGATTGACTTGTGGTCTGGGTCACGTCGTGTTGGGCAAGTTAGGAGGCCGTGTTGGACGTGAGGTCGGTTCATTGAGCCATATATAAAGCAAAGGAAACGAGATTGAAAAGCTGCGAATTTGGGCAGCACCAAAACCATCGTCTCTGTCCTTATTTCCTTAAGCTAGCTACTTCACGTTTTTATCTGGGAACTAACAATTGGTAATCAGAGCTTCGGCGTGGAGGCAGACAGCGTGAACGTAACTTCTCGGCGGAAGGAACTCATCGAGGAGGATCGTGCAGTCCGGGGCGGAAGGTACTCGTCCAGGACAGGAGATACTCATCCAGGGCGGAAAGAACACGCCCAGGACAGGAGGAACTCGTCCAGAAGCAGCCTGCATCAGCGATGGCGGACAAGACGAAGAGCCCAGCAGAAGCGTCCGGCGCCGCTAAATTACTTGCAGTGCCCGGTTCGCAGTACCCACGATTCGATCGTGAGAATTTCAGGGTCTGGCAGGTCCTGATGGAGTGCGCCCTCCGAGGCAATGAGTTGTGGGACGCCGTCGATCCCGGCGGTAATGCTTTCAAGAAAGATGGAGCAGAACATCGTAAGGATAGGCAGGCAGCATCGGCAATTTACTCTGTGATGCCAATGGATGTCTTGCAGCATCTGATCTCAAAGGAAACAGCCAAAGAAGCATGGGACGCCCTGAAGGTTCTGTACGAGGGGCATGCTCGTGTGAAGCAGGCCAACCTGCAAACTATGTTGAGGAATTACGAGACACTGGTGATGGCTGATGATGAAACCGTAGATGCGTTCGCGTCACGGGTGGTCACACTTGTCAACGGAATTCGTGCCCTTGGTGAAAATCTGACTGAAACATCTGTTGTCCGGAGATTCTTGCGCGCAGCGCCTCCTCGGTATATGCAGATCGTGACTGCAATCGAGCAGTGCGTCGATTTGGCGACGCTTAGTATCGACGACCTAGTCGGGCGCTACAAGGCGCACGACGAACGTATGCGTTACAGCCAAGGAGATGCGAAGCATGATGAGCAAGTAATGCTCACCCTGGCACAGTGGCAAGCACTAAGCTTAAGGGAAAAGAAGGGAGGCAGCGAGGCATCCGGCAGCGGCTCGAAGCAGGACCGGGCACCACGAGATCAGAACAAGAAGGGCACCGGTGCTGACGGTGCTCCAAAGAAAAAGAAATTTGACAAGCGCAAGATAAAGTGCCACAATTGTGGCCTGATGGGGCACTTCAAGTCAGAGTGCCGGAAACCCGTAAAGGAGCGGGCGTATGTTGCCAAGAAAGGCGACAAGGATGACGATCCGGCGAACCTCCTGTTATGTGAGATATGCGAGTACACGGAGGATGACACGCAGCCAGAGGAAGTCGAGACCGTCACACTTGTGGAGAAAAAAGTATATCTCCACGAGGAAGAAGAGAAGAGGGCCGGCAATGTTTGGTACTTGGACACAGGGGCTAGCAACCATATGACAGGGGACAGTGCACAGTTCTCTGAGTTGAGTGAAGCGGTCAACGGAACAGTCAGGTTTGGCGATGGCACGACGGTCCCAATCAAAGGTAAAGGGACTGTCATCTTTGAGTCAAAGAGTGGTGAGCACAAGGTGCTTACAGATGTGTATTACATCCCCCGTCTAAAGACCAACATTATAAGTCTAGGACAACTTGAGGAGCGTGGGTGTAAAATTGTGCTCGAGGATGGATACCTATGGGGGTATGATCGCGAGAGAAAACTGATGATGTGTGTGAAGCGGTCAAGGAACAGGCTGTATGTTTTGAACCTAGACCGTGCTGATCCGGTGTGTCTGTTGGCAAACTTTGATGAAGAAGCTTGGAGGTGGCACTCACGTTATGGGCATCTTAATTTCCATGCCCTACGGCAGCTCGGCCAGAAGAATATGGTACGAGGGCTGCCATGTATAGATCATGTTGATCAGCTGTGCAATGGCTGCCTTGTTGGCAAACAGCGGCGAGCTGCGTTCCCGAGGGAGGCAAAGTTCAGAGCTTCGAAGGTACTAGAGCTTGTTCATGGTGACTTGTGTGGACCAATCACACCAGCTACTCCTGCAGGGAAGAAGTATTTCTTGCTGATTGTTGATGATTTCAGTCGGTACATGTGGCTAGTACTACTGAAGACCAAAGATGAGGCTTTGGAAGCTTTCAGAAAAATCAAGACTGCCGCTGAAGTGGAGTCAGAAGAGAAGTTGAAAGCGTTACGTACAGATCGTGGTGGGGAATTTAACTCTAATGAGTTCAAGGCATACTGTGAGAAACATGGCATTAAGCGGTACTTGACGGCACCCTATACTCCGCAGCAGAACGGCGTTGTGGAGCGCAGAAATCAGACCATAGTTGCAATGGCAAGAAGTATGCTGAAAAGCAAGAATTTGCCAGGAAAATTCTGGGGAGAAGCCGTTACTACCGCAGTGTATTTACTCAATAGAGCTCCGACGAAGAGTGTTGTCGGAAGAACGCCGTATGAAGCATGGTGCGGCAGAAAACCCACAGTCGACCACCTCCGCACGTTCGGATGCATAGCACATGTGAAGACCGTGGGAGGTCATGTTGGGAAGTTGGCGGACCGGAGCTCCCCAACTATCCTACTCGGTTATGAGGCTGGGTCCAAAGCATATCGAGTGTACAATCCCATGACGAAGAAAGTGCAAGTGTCACGTGACATAGTATTTGACGAAGAAAAGGCATGGAATTGGGACGACGCAGCAGTAGCAGATCGCCCCACGCCAGGTGGTGATATTTTCGTTGTGACATATAATCACATCAACCATGCAGGCCATGACCATGACGACGACGGGCACGGAGATGGCCATGATGTCGACGACGACGACGATGACCTAGGTGACGGTGCGCCGGCTACTCCATCAGCACAAACAAAAGTGCCAAGTTATGAGTCGCCGAGCTGCTCCTCACCATGGGTGGACGATCCATGGTGGACTGAAGACGGCGACACAAGATCGGCTACTGGTGGTGCAGCACCTGGTGCCACGGTCGACACGCAGCAGCCAACAATGTCCACAACAGTAGATGAAGACTCTCCAAGTTCAGTGGGACGAAGCACGGTGGCTGGGTCCCCTGAGCGGACTCCGGGAAGAGCACCAACGCCGGTGAAACTCCGGCGAGTTCTAGATCTCTACCCTAAGGAGGCCCTTCGGAGGATCAATCCTGTGAGGATGAAAAAGGTCAGAAGGGAGTGTCTACTCATCACAGAAGAACCAGCCACGTTCGAGGAGGCGAACGAAGAAGAATCATGGCGTAAAGCTATGGATGACGAGCTTGGTTCAATTCAGGATAATGACACATGGAGTCTTGTTAATCTTCCTAATGGGCACAAAGCAATAGGTCTCAAGTGGGTCTTCAAAGTTAAAAAGGACTCACAGGGTGCCGTGGTGAAGCATAAGGCTCGTTTGGTAGCCAAAGGATATGTCCAGCAGCAGGGTGTAGATTTTGAAGAAGTATTTGCTCCAGTTGCAAGAATGGAATCAGTACGGTTGTTGATTGCTCTAGCAGCCCAAGAAGCTTGGTTTTTACACCATATGGATGTGAAGTCTGCGTTTCTGAATGGAGAACTAGAGGAAGAAGTGTACGTGAAGCAGCCCACTGGTTTTATCAAGAAGGGAGAAGAGCATAAAGTATTCAAATTGCACAAAGCTTTGTATGGCTTGCGGCAGGCACCTAGGGCATGGAATACCAAACTTGATAGCACCTTGATTTCACTCGGTTTTGTGAAGTGTCCGTTTGAACACGCTATGTACAAGAGAGGCACCGGTTCAGACTGTCTCCTTATTGGCGTGTATGTAGATGATCTCTTGATCACAGGAGCTGATGAAAGGGAAATTGGAAGGTTCAAGAAGCAAATGAAGGAATTATTTAAAATGAGTGATCTGGGCTTGTTAAGCTATTACCTCGGGATCGAGGTGCGTCAAAGTAAAGACGGGATCACGTTGTGCCAGGAGGCATATGCCATGAAGATCTTGCAGAATTGTGGCATGGAGGATTGTAATCCTTCGCAAACGCCTATGGAGGCGAGGCTGAAGTTGAGCAAGAGGAGCAAGGCACCGACTGTTGATTCAACCGAGTACCGAAGTATTGTCGGAAGTTTACGATATCTTGTGAACACTAGGCCAGATTTAGCATACTCGGTTGGCATAGTAAGCAGGTACATGGAGAACCCTACCACTGAGCATTTGACTGTTGTGAAACAGATTTTGAGATATGTGAAAGGGACTCTGAAGTATGGCTGCAAGTACACAAGGAAGAAGGAGGACAAATCACTTCTAGTGGGCTATAGCGATAGTGACTTGGCAGGGGATGTAGATGACCGAAAGAGTACATCGGGCGTTGCATACTTTCTGGGAGAAAATCTGATCACTTGGTTATCGCAGAAGCAAAAGGTGGTTGCCCTCTCATCTTGTGAAGCTGAATACATTGCAGCAGCGACAGCGGCGTGTCAAGGAGTGTGGCTCAGTAGACTCCTTGCTGATTTGACGAACCAGCAGCAAGAACAAGTAAAGCTTAGAGTTGATAACAAATCCACAATATCATTGTGCAAAAACCCCGTTCATCATGATCGCAGCAAGCACATTGATATAAGGTACCATTACATCAGAGAATGTGTAGAAGAAGGCAAGGTGGAGGTGGATTATGTCAGCACTAAAGATCAACTCGCAGATATACTAACGAAGTCGTTGGGAAGATTGAAGTTTCAGGAGATGCGCGAGAAGATTGGAGTCGTGGCTGTTAAGTAGTCGCATTTGTGCTTAGGGGGGTGAATGTGAGTTACAGCACATGCTATATTAGGCTAAATCGAGTTCGTCCGAGTCTGTACAGGATAGCCGGAGTATAAGGTGATTCCTTAGTCGTTTTCCATCCAATCTCTAGGAGTTAAGTAGAGTCCTAAATCAGATTGACTTGTGGTCTGGGTCACGTCGTGTTGGGCAAGTTAGGAGGCCGTGTTGGACGTGAGGTCGGTTCATTGAGCCATATATAAAGCAAAGGAAACGAGATTGAAAAGCTGCGAATTTGGGCAGCACCAAAACCATCGTCTCTGTCCTTATTTCCTTAAGCTAGCTACTTCACGTTTTTATCTGGGAACTAACACCCCCCACCCCCAGACACACACCCTCCAACCTTTGGGCAGTGTCGGCGTTTGCGACATCGAGGAAGTCTGTCGGTCCCGCCGGTGAGTCATGCTCCAAGGTAACGTCGGACATGTGGTGCAGCCAAACGAGTTGCCGGAATTCTATCTCGGCTTACCAAAATTTGGGTACGATATCGAATTCAGTGGCATCGATGTGAACAATGAGCATTGCGGGCATCTCCTCCCCCTCCCCCACACCATCCAAGCTTTGTGGCAATGACGACGTCAACAACATCAAGGATATGCAGGTACGTCTCGCTGGCGAGTCGTGGGCCAAGGTAACCTCCAACATGTACTAGCGTAACGAGCCTCTGGTGTGCAGCCGAACGAGTTTCCAAAGTATGATCTCGGCCTACCAAAAATTGGCTACGATGTCGAATTCAATGGCATCAATAGGAACAATGAGCACTGTGGGCATCTCCCCCTCCCCCCCCCCTCCCCCAAGGTATGTTTGTAACAATGAAGGCAATACCAGGAGGATGTTTTTGTGACTTTTGGAGGGCATAAAAGATTTCATATATGTGATTGTGGATGGGAAGACAAAGCGAAATATGTTATTCGAGAATCGAGATCTTGCGATAATAAAGATCAAAAATATTGAAGGAGAATCAATGAAACTTGGCTAAAAAGCCAGAGGTGTCAACAAGATAAGAGAATGAAGGCGAAGATGCATAAAGAGCAGCTGAATTCGAACAATATGATGATTGGGTTTGGTGTTTTGTCATATGAAGAGTTGTTTGCCATCATGTTTGCTGCATTTGTTTGGAAACAGTGGGTGTTTGTAATGTAGATGGTGGCTAAATGCCTATTGTTCAGCTTTAATTTTAATGCAACTAAATTTAATTGGGAGCTTCTTTTGGGGGATCGATTAGAATCACCCTCGAAAAACCCATAATTCTTTAAGAGTTAGATTTTGGGAGCGAGTGTTTTGTAGTTAAGTTTCTAGCATAAATTAGAGATGCCCTCATTAGCATCAGACCACCCGCTCAGTTGTATCAGACATTCCAGTGTCAATCTTCTCTCCTATGAAAGAAGAGTGGTGCTAGCCGGCAATGCAATCAGATCTGCATCGGAACTAGGCTTGCCCCTGGTGACAAAGATATGTATTTTACAACTATACAATACAATGAATTATATGTATTTTAGGTTTAATATAATCATATTATTAATCCACAACCAAATCTCACTAAAACATTGCATCCATTTTTCCCAGCAACACACGGGATATCATCTCTAGTTTTAGGAGTGGGCCGTCAAGCCTTGTATTAAAGGTTGAGGAGTAGCACTTTTAGGCTACTCTCTTGGCAGCAATTTCTTTTCATTTCTTATTTACTCTACAATCCAACATTTTTTTTGGAAATGGAGGCATACTTCCGGCCTGTGCATCATAACGACTCTACACTCCAACATAGAATCTATTAATAACCAGTAGGGAAACCTATTGTTCTCCTGAAAAAAATATTGAATCGTATTTACACTTTTCACACTAAAAGATGCAACGATCATGTATTAAAGCATGAATTCTTATATTAACTTCCATTGTACTAAAAGAAAGTATGGTCTTGATAAATATGGGCTTTGTAAATATTTTTAGTGGGCACCAACTATACCAACTCGAATGTCCTATTGTAAATATTAGGGGTACACAACCTTCAGTTTTAGCTTGATATATACCCATCTAGTTGTTGTATAGTTTTATTCCTATTGCATATCGCCTACGATCACCCGCAAAAAAAAAGCATATCACCTACAACATTTCTCAAATGTTGGGACTTCTCAGGAAGAGAAACCCGTGGCACTTCAAATCTAGGAATTAGACAAATGCAGTGTGTTCGGAATAGTAGACATCCAGGAATAGTAGACACCTTGCTTGGGTTCATGCACTACCGGCTCCCACACCTTCGCTTTCTGGAGCATCAGCTCATGTGCCTCGAGCTCTGACGACATCAGATTCGGTGCCTAGCATCGCTAAGAAACGGGAGGGGATAGAGTTCGCTACAGAGTTGGTGCCGCACAATAACTCGCCTGGTTCAATGGTGCCGCAGTTGCTGTGAATAACAAGAAGACTAGGCCCGTAAGGGTTCCTTTTTCTGGTGTTTTTTTTACAGTTGCTGTGAAAATGACGTGTGTGATGGTGTTACTCTTGTACGTAGTTTTCTTTTAACTGTGTAAGCAGTCTGCATGTTCTGTTGTGTCACTTTGACTGGAATTGATCGGTATGCCACATATATTTGTTAGCGTTTCTCATGTGCAATTTTGTTTGGTGGTTTCCATCTTGACGGATACTTCTGGGTTAATTTGCTTCTCCTGCCCATTGCGATTGGCACTTAAGGCACTTAAGCTACAGAAAGTTCTAAGGTCTTGTACGCTAGGTGCTTGAGGCGGTGCTTAGAAAAATAAATCAGGTTTTTTGAAGCATTAGTGCATATTTGTACATGAGAGGTGCCTAATTAAACGTTTATTCTCTATGAATAAGCATTGATGCTTAAAGAAGAACTGTTTTATTTTTCGAAGCATCTTACCTAAGCGTCTTGCATTGTACAGGGCCTAATGCTGTGTGAAATTGGCGGCTCCAACGCGCGCGAGATAGCCATCCCCTCGATTCTCTCCCTCTAAAGATCTGGTCAACTCTCTCTCCTCAAGAAGTATTCCTGGGCGTAGTCCTTTTTAACCGGTGTTTTGCACGTTTCTTTCTATCCACGTCGGTTGTTTGTTTGACTGGAGTAGATCCTAATTACGTGCCGCGTACGTTGATTCCGCTTTTACCGTGGCTTCCATCTATGGCATTGCAGTTTCCAATTGTATCTTACTACCTCCATCCGAACATACTTGTCATCAAGATGAATAAAAGGGATGGAAGCAAATGACCGCTCCCTCCCCTCCCCTTCCGTCCCCCTCGGGAGAAGCGACCGAGACGCCATTAAAGCTAGCTTATCCTCAGCTTCCCACCCACCCCTCACCTCATCGAGTCCTCCCCTGCCCCAGTTCCCCATCGGAGATCTCGCTTGGCTAGGGCGCGTCGCCGCGGTGATCGGGTGCGTCGGCTTGCGCCGGTGGCATGGGTAGCAGAACCGCGGTCGCTTCCGCCTCCGGCAGCGGCACGGCTGCCCGAGATTAATCCACACTGGCCGGAGGCTCGCCGCGAGATGGACCGGGTGGTGACGGAGCGCTTACCCGATCGGGACGTGTGGGGGAGATCCATCTCCACATCCTCCGCCACGCGAACTTTGTCGAGTGCACGCGCTTCATCGGAGACGACGGCTGCGAGGATCTGGAGCTTCTCTTCTGGGCGATCCAGTTGGCCGAATCATTAGATCCGCGTCAAGCTGCGTGGTGGGAGAATTTCAGGACGGCGAATCCATCCAGGCTCAACATCCGGCTGCCTTCGTGGCAGGGCATCGCCAACATCCCGCTGGAGTTCCTTCCGCCGGGGATTGTTTGGTCCCAACGCCGTCAATAGATCATCTGTCCCAACTGATCCGATCTCAACGCCGACCCATCGAGCCCCCGCCTTGGCCTGGTGAGTTAGGTATGCATTACATCCATGCTGATTTATCTCTGAGAGCTCGTTTGCGGGAGTTTCAAATTCGCCAGTGAAAGGTTGCAAACCAAATTGTTTTGGGTGTTTGTAATCAGGGTGAGGGTTTGGTTATGGATTTGGGGGTTCTCCCTCTTGAAACTGTAGGTGTTGAAAAACGTGGTGCTGTCTATACAGCTGGTGAGACCTCGTCGGAGCCGGATTCCGACGACGGGCTTGAGCAAAACCCAGGCAGGAACACCTTGGCGGGTCGACAACACCCTGCCACGTCCCCCCCCAAACCCAGTGTTGAATGGTCCCAATTGCAAAATCCGTGTCCTGGGTGAGAAAGCGGGTAGGGTAAGTCGATTACGTAAAGCTGAAACCCTAGAAAGTGTGGAGGAGCAAATTGGCGAGCTCTGCTCCCCGGCCGCCACAACTACAAAACGCCTACCCCGCAGCCTCAAGATAACCCTAACTTCGGACTCCTCTGTTGGATTCGGAAAGACCTAACTGAGAGTAATTCCTTTGTCGTTGCTGATTGTTTCCCGGCTTCAATTCGCCCTTTCGATCCACCATCGAAAAGCATCAAGATCTCGCGAGAGGGGATTGGCCACGACACGCTTTCCTTTGCGGAGGTAGTGAAGCGCGGATCAAAGATGGCTGATCGCCGGGCAGGAGGGGCGGCAATCTTGCTGTTGGCCAATCCAAAGCCATAGGACAGAAGGCTGCCTCAATCGCTGGTCGCAAGCAGCCATCTACTCCACCTGGGAAGGAACATGCCCCTGCTCCCAAACCTACCAGATCCACGGCCTCGACTGCGGGTTCGGCCCAGGTACAATCCTCCCAATCTGGTGAAGTGGAAGTTGAATAGGTCCTTGATCCTAGGTATAAAGACATGATATGCTTCAATTGTGGGGGCCATGGTCACTATGTGGGAAATTGTGTGAAGCCAGAAGCATGTTTCATCTGTCAGCAGAACCACAATGTCAATAACTGTGCTATGTGGTCCAAAGTTCAACCCACTGGTGCTTTCTTTGGTAGTGGAGCATGAGGGCTTGGTTTCTACCATGTTGATGTCCATGTTGCCAATGAATCAAAGTGGTTGAATTTTCAGAACTATGCTGTGGTGAACATTCTGAAAGGAGAAGTGGACTGCTCTAAGCTGATGGAACTCCTGACTGCAACTTTTTGCACTAGACAATGACCATGGCAGATCAGGGGGTTATCTAGCAAGACTTTATTGGTTAGATTTCCCCCTTGGAAGAAAGTTGAGGACCTCATTGAGTTGCCTGGATTTTCTTTGCCCCGGGATGTGAATGTTACTTTGACTGAATGGAAAGGTCACTACTAGGGAAAAGCCTATACACAGAATCTTATCAGCAGCGCGCTTTAGAATAAGGCGCTGCTGCTAATTAGCAGTAGCGTGCTCAACAGTAACTCGCTGCTGAAACAAATATAGCAGTAGGGCGCCCGCTTAAAGACGCACTACTGCTATAATTCCCACGAGGCCGCCGCGAGGCTAGTTATAGCAGCAACGCGTTATAACAACGGGCGCTACTGCTACGTAGCATAGTAGCAGCGCATTTCTCAAATAAGCGCTACTGCTAAGTTTACTACAAAAATTTAGTCTCACCTCGCTCCGTGAAGAGAGTTTCTACCACCTTAAATATGTTACTTCTCAAACTTTGACAAGCACTTGGTCTTCATTGAACTCTATGTGTAGAATTTGTGGCTGCAATATGAGTCTTCACCTGTTCCTAAACCGGTGAGGACTCATATTGACAAATCAGATTGTACACAAAAAGATCATTGATGATCAACGTATTTTTGATATATTGAACAAAGTCTATTTTTACATGCTGACACATAGCAGTAGCGCTTTATTGTGAAAGGCGCTGCTGCTAGATAGCTTAGCAGTAGCGTCTTTTCCTACAACGCGCTACTACTAAGCCATTCATCTTCCACCCCCATCTCCTCTATCCGACCCACTCACACAGTCACACACTCACTGGATCCCCTCCCAATCCCCCGCGCCGGTCCACCCCCGTCGCCCCTCCTCCGTCTGCGCCGCCGTCACCTCCTCCTCCTTGCTGGACTCGGTACCGGCCTCCTCCTCCGTCCTCCCTCTCCACTCGCCGTTGGCCGACCCCTCCTCGCTCCGCCTTCCTCCTCCGTCCTCCCTCCACTGGCCGCGCCGGCCGACCCCTCCTCACTCCGCCTTCCTCCTCCATCCTACTCTCTTCTCCCTCCTCGAGTCGCCCCTCCTTCTCCCTCCTGCCCGCTACATTTTGATTTAGTAGGCTAGTTCATATGCAACATTTTGATTTAGTTGATATAATTTAGTTGATTTAGTAGGCTAGTTGATTTAGTTGACTTAGAACATTTTGATTTAGTTGATTTAGTAGGCTAGTTCATTTAGTTGACTTAGAACATTTTGATTTAGTTGATTTAGTAGGCTAGTTCATATGCAACATTTTGATTTAGTTGATATGATTTAGTTGATTTAGTAGGCTAGTTGATTTAGTTGACTTACAACATTTTGATTTAGTTGATTTAGTAGGCTAGTTGATTTAGTTGATTTAGTAGGCTAGTTGATTTAGTTGACTTAGAACATTTTGATTTAGTTGATTTAGTAAGCTAGTTGATTTAGTTGATTTAGAACATTTTGATTTAGTTGATTTAGTAGGCTAGTTGATTTCGTTGACTTAGAACATTTTGATTTAGTTGATCTTTAATCCTTTGCTCATATTGCTTTAGGAAAAATGGCGCCACCACCACCACCACTATGTTGACTGTGCAAGTCAAGATGCGCCAGCAGCCTTGCAACTGGCAAGCTGTTCGACATCTACTTCCAGCCGAGTTTTCGTCATGCGGCGGTAAGAAATTTGATGAAATGTAATAACTATTTTATTTTTAGTGTTGGGATTACTGCATTGTGTCATTTTGCTTATTTTACACAGATC
>JAHHZJ010001192.1:0-34186 GCA_021437245.1 Aegilops speltoides | reverse complement strand
TAATTATCATAAACAATAAATCAACCAAATAGTTATAAAAGATAATATATACCACATCCGAATCATAGATGGATTTAGGGCCAACAGGATACCAAAACCATCGCACATATAATAAGAAGCAATAATAAAAGTAAGAAAATTATACAAGTATCTATCTAAACATACAGTAAGAATTTTTTTCTTTCGAAAGAAGATAAGAACAATAGTGATCCGGAGTAGATCACTAGACAAGGGTCAAAATTATCCTTAGTGGAATAAGGATATGTTTCTCGATTATGGAAGTGACAAAAGGTTCATCGAAGGGTTACGCCGATGCAAGTTTTGACACCGATCCGATGACTCTAAGTCTCGATCTAGATACATATTGAAAGTGGGAGCAATTATTAGAGTAGCTGCAGAGCATTGTAGACATAGAATATTTGAAAATACATACGCTCGAATGTGACAGATCCGCTGACTACACTTCTCTCACGAGCAAAACATGATCATACCTTTGTACTTTTGGGTGTTAATCACATAGCGATGTGAACTAGATTATTGACTCTAGTAAACCCTTTGGGTGTTGGTCACATGACGATGTGAACTATAGGTGTTAATCATATACGATATGATTATTGGTGTTCAATCACATGGCGATGTGATCTAGATTATTGACTTAGTGCAAGTGGGAGATCAAGGAAATATGCCCTAGAGGCAATAATAAAGTTATTATTTATTTCCTTATATCATGATAAATGTTTATTATTCATGCTAGAATTGTATTAACCGAAACATAATACATGTGTGAATATATAGACAAACAGAGTGTCACTATTATGCCTCTACTTGACTAGCTTGTTAATCAAGATGGTTATGTTTCCTAACCATGGACAAAGAGTTGTCATTTGATTAACAAGGTCACATCATTAGTTGAATGATCTGATTGACATGACCCATTCCATTAGCTTAGCACCCATCGCTTAGTATGTTGCTATTGCTTTTATCCATGACTTATACATGTTCCTATAACTATGAGATTATGCAACTCCCGCTTGCCGGAGGAACACTTTGGTACTACCAAACGCCACAACGAATCGGGTGATTATAAAGGAGTACTAAGTGTCTCCAAAGGCAGTTGGGTTGGCGATTTGAGATTAGGATTTGTCATCGATTGTCTGAGAGGTATCTTGCCCTCTCGGTAATGCACATCACTTAAGCCTTGAAGCATTACAACTAATGAGTTAGTAGAGATGATATTACGAACGATAAAGAGACTTGCCGGTAACAGATGAACTAGGTAATGGATACCGACGATCAATCTGCAAGTAACATACCGATGACAAAGGGAACAAGTTTGGCGTCCGACCGATAAAGATCTTCTGAGAATAGTAGGAGCCAATATGGGCATCCAGGTCCCGCTTATTGGTTATTGACGGAGACGGTTCTCGCCATGTCTACATTGTTCTCAAACCGTAGGGTCCGAGTTAAGGTGATGACAATTATATTATGAGTTTATGAGTTTTGATGTACCGAAGGAGTTCGAGTCCCGGATGAGATCGGGACATGAGAGGAGTCTCAAATGGTCGAGACGAAAGATCGATATATTGGACGACTATATTCGAGTTCGGAAAGGTTCCGAGTCATTCGGTATTTTTCGAGTACCGAGAGTTACGGAATTCGCCGGGAGTATATGGGCCTTATTGGGCCATACGGGAATAGAGGAAAGAGGCCAAGGGAAGGGCAGCCCCTCTAGTCCGAATTGGACAGGGTGCAGCCCCTTTCCTTCCTCCTCCCCTCTTCCTTCTCTCCTACTCCAACAAGGAAGGGGAGTTACTTGGGACGAGGACTCCTCCCGCGCGCCTCCCCGGCCGAACCCTCCCCTGTCCTTTATTAAGGGAGGGGCACCTCTAGGAACAAGTTGATCTACGGATCGCTTCTTAGCCGGTGCGGTGCCCTCCACCATATTCCACCTCGATCATATCGCGCAAGCTTAGGCGAAGCCCGCGCCGAGAAATAAGACGACCAGGCAAAAACCCCCCCCTGATTACAATATGACCAACTTTCTGTCGAAGGTTATCGAGTCTGAGCTTTGTACATCATCTTTATTTAGAAGATCTTTTGTACATCATCTGATCTATCATTGCAAGATCCATGAGGTGACGTTGAGGATCATTTTTATTGACATGTGAAAGAAACTCTAATGAAAATAGAGCAGGAACTTGAATGAGCACGGTGGCATGCATATGAAGTCAGGAAGCCATGGAGTTGGCTCTGAATGCTTGAGAGGTTGCAGGTGCGTGGAAAGGACGAGGAGCCGCCGGACTGTGAGGTCCGGCGGAGGATTATGGACTGTGAGGAGCGGCAGCAGTACTCAAAGTCCAAGGGAAAGTGGCCTGCCGGGAAGGTCGGCGAGGAGCCATGGAGGGAGGCGGAGCACGCTCACGGCCTAGTGCCATACAACCGCTGGCGATGGTGTTTCCTCAATAGAAATCTGTAGGATATGTTGTCTTATGTAGTGGTCTTGAGGCCAAACCTTGCCACACCGACAAGTTGAAGAACTGAAGATGTACCACTATATCCACATAATTGTTATTATGTGTGTAGGGTCGAAGCTAGAGCAAAACTAAGATTTACGAGATCATTATTGTTGCAATGGGTCAGGTGACCTAGAAAATGATGATATGTCTGGTAATCGTTGGGAAGGACAGTACCCAGCTCTGTCACCAATGGCGAGTCTTCCACTTTCATTGAAGGAGGCATCGCTATTCGCTAGTGACACCAATGGCCCCGTGCCACTGCCAGATCCTTCGTGTCTATGTACTCTGAAATTTTTGCAACAAATTATAGCAGAAAAGGTAAGTTGTGATTTCATGAACATTTTTTTTGCCAAAAGTCTTCCAGTCTTTTAGTAATGGTCTTGGCAGTACAAAAATCATCAGAAGTAACTAAAATTATAACTCGTCAGTGGACCACCTAATGATTTACTACAAACACTCAAGCGAGTGAAGACGCACCACCATATCATCCTTCCCTTATTGAAACCGAGCAAACCTTATTGTATTGGACAATCGGAAGTCACCGCTAAGGGCAACTCCAATCGGTCGACCCAAACGAACATGCAAATTGTTTTTTTATACATTTGGGTAGGCGGGCGAACACCAAAGTCCGCATTGTCCGCTCAGACATAGGTGCCCAACACGTTGGGACGCATTTTAGGTTTTGCACAATTTTCAAATTTAATATATAAAAATTACGGTCAAAAGTCCCTTCATTACATTAATTAAAATAAATATATAATAAAAGCAAGATAGATGAAGATCCACCGAGGCACAACTATCATCGGAGTCCCTGTTGAAGAACATCGAGTAACATACTTAGCAATGAAATTTAGCTTAAAAATAATGTATGCAAAAGATGCACGAGGACAAATAGTAAAAATCTTACCATCTTTCCTAAATAGATATGACCGTAGTTCAGTACGAACACTATTGGTCGCATGTTTTGAGTACTAAGATTTCCAAGTTTAGGAAAAATAATTTGTCTTGACAATATGAAGATCCTAAGTAAAAACTCGTGCTCCTATTACCATCGTGTCAAGACGCTTAGTTTGGGACCCTACCTGAGATCTGCCGGATTTAGCTTTGTCACCGCCTCCGCCGGCTCAGTGCAAAGGGGACGCCAACCTGTACTCCGCCGATTCGGCTAGTGCAGGATACAAGCCCACATGGCAAGCTCCGAGTTGGGGGTCCTCAAGGGCCTTCTTATAGGCCTCGCCGCCCGCCTTGGCTTCCACCTCAACCGCCGGTTGTGGCGATGGAGCGCTGCCGATTGGGAGCACGCGACACACACTTGGAGGATCGAGCGCAAACATGTGCGACAAAGAAAGCCCGCTGGCATTGGTGGTCGCCGGCGAACCAAGTGTCCCAAAGACAATGAGTCAATGACGACGCGGTCATGGGGAAGGTCAGAAGGAGCTGAGCTCGGCGCGGGCGAATCTCGCCTCACACTGTAGGAGGCCAGAAGATCGACATAGGAATCTTATCTCGGGTTCAGATGCCTTGTTCGACAAATCGACATCGGGCCACCGCACATGGATGGCCTTTTTCCAAGACAACCGCACTAGTCGACTCCCACGCATACCGCCTCTGTCGCATACGCCGCAACCGCATCACGGTGAGGGTAGCGGCGGGCGCGGCACTCGAGGAAGATCGACCGCATGGTCGTGCTTCCCAGCCTTCAGGAATCCACCTCCCATTTACATTGTGCCGTGGGCTGCGTGGCGGCGATCGTGACTATGGTTTGACAAATGCTTGTATGGGAGGTAAAGGAAGGGGAATAGTGGGCACGATACGCCTTTCTCCAAGACCGCATATTAAAAGGGATGGCTTTGGCTTGGGTCACCGACGGGCAATAGGGAAGACTCACGGTGTGTCCGTCATCGTAGGACTCAAACCCACCCAAATTTGGGCGGATTTATGCCTGTGCGGACGTCAGACGGATTCAAATGGGTTTGCATCCTCTCGTTGGGCCATGATTTCGCCCACGCAGACCCAAACAAAGGTAAAAGGAGGAAATGCATCCATGTGTTGTTGGCCTGCCCCCAATGGACTAGTGCACTAGAACATCAACCATCGCGACGATGTGAAACATAGATCGAAGGGTCATTATCGTAAAATGTATTTAACAAAAACACCGCCACGCAAAATACTAATGGATCTACCGATGATTTAATGCGGAATGGATCCAAGCAGATCCATCAAAGAACAACACCGATGAATCCAATATGATCCGCCAAGACACACCTCCACACGTCCTTCACCGATGGTAAACACACCATCGAAACAAAGAGGGCATTATACTAACTTTGGGATGCCGCCTCGCTACCCCAATCAAGACACTAAAACTACCTAAAGAAAAAGGGACCCATTCCACGTAAGGACGGGGTTCGCCGCACCTCAAGGCCCAAAGGTCACCGGAGGTGAGACGGATGGAGGCAGCGGAGGATGGAAACTTTAATCTGTGTATCGCCGTGAAGGAAAGGAACGGTCCACATACTCGCCTCGTAAAAACTCTTATCTGGCCTAAAACGATTTTGTGAAAAAATTGCCACCTCGGAATAGCACAATAAGTCACACAAAAAGGTAAATTATAGGTTTTTGTAATTTATTTGAAACTTCAAATTATATTGAAGTCAGTGGGTCGAAGTTAAAACCCACCCTCCTTTTCTTTTGACACCAGAAAGCTGCTGGCTTTTTAGGTTCCGGCCATTCCGGCGGCGGCAGGCTAGCAACCAAACTGTTCCTCACTTTACCCACGCAACTCCGAACCCCCCGGCCGCCGCATCCTCCCTGCTGCTCGCCCTGTCGCCCCCCGCCGTCCCGCCGGAACCCCGCCGGCTCCATCTGGACTGCGGGTCCCGTCACGGTGAGTGGGTGAGTCTCGCTTCCTCCTCCTCGTCCAGCCGAGCCGCCGGCGGTCGCTCGCTCGTTCCGTCGATCGATCCGAGCACCTCGTTTCTCTACTCCCTAGAGGTTACGGTAGGTACCGAGCCGGCGTTCTGCATCTATTGTCTATGGATCCAACTGCTCTTCTTGCATTTGCCTTGTAGATAGAGGATTTGAGGCTGTTCGTTCGGTTCTTCCTTGATATGCAGTCCATGTGTTTGCTGATTTGCCTCCCTGGTTAGAGGCCCCCCTGTCTGCGTATTCGCTTCAATTTTACTTCCATTTTGTGCCCTGTGCCGAGGATCTTGTGTCTAGGACCTTGTGTGGAGTTGGAGTCTAGGACATGTAGAGCTCATTCACCCTCTGATTGTTATGATACAATATCAAGGAGTCCCCAATTTTGAACTGGCTAACCCCTTTCCATTACTTAGAACGGAAATACAACAGTCTGAAACAAAGATGAGTCTAAGAACAGGGAAAAGGGGAGAGCGAGTTCAACGCACTACTAGGAAACCCACGGCACCCGCCTGCCTAAACGAGCGCTATGGGGCTAAAACCTAGTAGCACCATTCATCTAGACCTATTACAAAAGACAGCCAAAAGCCACAGGTTTGTAAGACAGCAGAACACCAGGTCCGAGTTCTAAAAGAGGAGTCTCCACTTCGTGGAAGTAATTGTGACTTTCAAAATAAATGGCCATGTACCCTTTACTCAGCACATTTGTGGACCTTACGTTGACATATTTTTTATCGCCTACAAATTGTGGAGAAATGTTTACATTTTAACGGATTGGTTTGTAATCTGTAGCACTGGTGGCCCCTAGCTCTCATGGAGGCAATGGGTAGCAGCATCAAGAAGGAAACAGAAGCAATGGAAGAGACGGAGAGGGTCGTCAAGAAGCAGAATGTCACCATGGCAATGGAGGTCTTTGACTGCCCCGTCTGCTCTACCCCTCTGAGGCCCCCCGTTTTCCAGGTCATCCGATGCATCTCTTCTACTATGTTGACATCCAAATCCTGTTGAGGTGTTCATTTTGATGCGGTGTTGCCTTATTTATGCGGAAGTTAATTCTGAGCTTGCTTGGTGAATCCTTTGCAGTGTGCCCTTGGGCATTTCGTCTGCTCACCTTGCCGCAACAAGCTCCCGGACAGCAAATGCCATGCCTGCTCCGGAGTTGTCCTGAAGAGCAGCTGCTATGGCATGGAGCGCATCGTCGAATCCATCCTTGTTCCTTGCCCCTACGCTGAGCACGGATGCACCGACATGATCACCTACTACCTCAAGGGAGAACACAAGCAGGCGTGTCCGCGACGAGCCGTGCTACTGCCCGAGCTCCGCCAGGCTTCGCCGCACAACAGCTGCGCTCCTGGACCACTTCACCTCCCAGCACAAGTGGCTGACAACAGCGTTCAAGTACTACGTGCCGTTTGATCTCACTGCCAAGCCTGGTATGCATGTCCTCCGTGCCCAAGATGGCAATCTCTTCCTACTCAATGTGTCCTCGCCGAGTCAGCGCTTGCACGCATCTCGCCACGCATCCAGCCCAAGGTCTCGGAGTTGTCCAGGTTCGGATGTTCTGTCGGTTTCTCATGCTGGAAGGGGCACTATCAGCTCTCGTCATTGGACGCGATCATGAGCTCGTCGCTGTCAGACGGGCTGCCAAAGAGCAGTTTTTTCAGCTTTGTGCCCAAGTCATCTGCCGTGCTAACAATCACCATAGATACCGAGCTGATGTGTGATGACGATGATGATGAGCTGGAGGAGGAAACGAGTGACGATGATGACAGCTACGAGGAGGAGGAGGAGGCGGTGACGAGTAGTGGCTGATTGATGGATCGCCTCCTGGTAAAATGCGGAGATTTCGTTTATTTTGGAGCTTTATCGCTTCTTTGTTGCGGCATGTGTTGAGAGTTGAGACTCTAGAACCCATGAAGTAGGTTCTGTTTTACTGTCATGAAACTGACTTGGAGTAACGGTAGCAGTAGAGTAGTAGACGAGTGTTCGTATTAGTATTTCAGCGCATCAATTCAATCAGTCTATCTTCAGTCCATATGCTACAATCCTCAGGACATGATTAATTACTCTGAGAATCACTTGTTTTGTCGAATACAATAGTGCGGAAACTGCTAAAAATGCCATCTCATCAAAACATTATAAACAACACATTTTTGTTCATAGAAAGCAACCACACGGCCTTCCCAGCTATGGCAGTGAGCGTCTCGTCAACGAGATTTTTGTTCCTTTTTTTGAGTTTGTCTGGTTGTGTTCGGGGAGATATGCTAGCACTATTAGTATCTTGAATCCGTTTTGTAGCAATTGTATCATGTTAAAATGTTTACCATTCACATGTTAATGAGTTGGTTCTTTGCACCAATTGTGCAGACTTGGTTATACAAATGAAAAGGATGGAAATGTATAATATCTGTAAAATAGCATGAGTTGAGAGAGGTAACATATAAGCCGTGAGAAAACTACTTATAATGCTTTTTTTGTGGGAAACTATTTTTCATGCTTGATTATAACTCAATTTAAAATGCTAGTTTAGATGTTATAGGAAGTTATGAGTTTTTCCCCATGCATAAGAAGACTGCTGCGTCTTTATCCACAACTTTTGGCCTGAGTGAAGCCTAAGACATCTCTTCGGGTCACGAAACTGACGTTAATCTTCGCCCAACCCGCCGCTCTTCGGTCCAAAGAAGGCTCAAAACACCACTTCGCCTGAGGACGAGAGTTCTTTTTCGCCTAATGGAGGCCAACCGGTGATAGTTTTATTTTATTTTCGAATTAGGCATACATTGTCCAAACTTGTTATAGAAAATATATTTAGAAAAATCAAGTCGAGATGTCATGGCGCACTCTGTTGTCTTCAAGAGAAGCTAGTCGGGGCAATAAAGGTTGTAGAGAAAGCATTTGGCGCAACACAATTGTATTCACGTGATGGGTGCCCAGTATCGTCCACAGCTAAGATCCTAGTTACAGAATATGTACCTTTTTTAGAGCAGTTACAGAATAGGGAAACCCTTCCTATCTGTAGTCTGAGGAAAAGCGATCGACGGACCACTAGAATGCCGCCGATCTGCTCAAATCTGACGCTCAAGATTTTGCTTCAGATATGTAAAAAAAGGAAACAAATCCCACCTCCACCCACAAGCCGCAAATCCCACCAGTAATCCTCCCGCCTTCTCCGTGATTCCGCTGCCCCTAATCGCCTGTCCCGCCCAGAGCTGCGGAACTCTTCCTCCACCTCGCCTTTTCTGCCGAGCCATGCCGCTGCCTCGCACCATGGTTTACCAGTGAACTAGGACATGCATTATGATATTGAAGAAGAATGGTGGGAACACCAGCTCGAAACTGACAAGACACTGCGCCACATCACTCCTTAACCTTGGTAGGATTTCTGGATCGATCACCTTCTGAGAGATTGCATTGAGGAATGAACATAGCTTCATAATGGCTAATCAAACGTTTTCTGGTAGAAGCCCCCTCAACGCAATCGGAAGCAGTTGAGTCATAATCACGTGGCAGTCATGAGACTTTAGGTTCTGGAACTTTTTCTCTGCCATATTTATTATTCCCTTTGTATTCGACGAGTAGCCAGACGAGGCCTTCATACTGAGCAGGCATTCAAAGAAGATTTCCTTCTCTTCTTTCGTAAGAGCGTACCTGGCAGGACCTTCATACTGCTTTGCAGGCATGCCATCTTTTTCGTGCAAATGTTGCAGGTCCTCCCGTGCCTCTGGTTTATCTTTTGTCTTCCCAT
Source organism: Aegilops speltoides (assembly GCA_021437245.1). Taxonomy (NCBI): domain Eukaryota; kingdom Viridiplantae; phylum Streptophyta; class Magnoliopsida; order Poales; family Poaceae; genus Aegilops; species Aegilops speltoides. The sequence goes on along the minus strand of JAHHZJ010001192.1, from coordinate 25,003 downwards.
ACATGCCCAAGAAGCCTTGCAGGTTCACGCAAAGGTTCTTTGTCGCGTGCATCACGTCGATTGAAGAGCGGACCTCTAGGTATTTCTAGTAGGGTAGGTCCCAAAATATAGATTTCTTCTTCCACATGGGTGCGCGTCCCTCAGCGTCATTTGGAACAGATAGTCCGCCGGGACCTTTTCCAAAGATTACTTTTAAATCATTGACCATAGCAAGTATGTGATCACCGGTATGCAAGGCGGGCTTCTTCTGGTGATCTGCCTCGCCTTTGAAATGCTTGCCTTTCTTTCGACATTGATGGTTCGTCGGAAGAAATCGACGATGCCCCAGGTACACATTCTTCCTGCATTTGTCCAGGTATATACTTTCGGTGTCATCTAAACAGTGCGTGCATGCGTGGTATCCCTTGTTTGTCTGTCCTGAAAGGTTACTGAGACCAGGCCAATCATTGACGGTTACAAACAACAACGCATGCAGGTCAAATTCCTCCTGTTTGTGCTCATTCCACACACGTACACCGTTTCCAATCCACAGATGTAAAAGTTCTTCAACTAATGGCCTTAGGTACACATCAATGTCGTTGTCGGGTTGCTTAGGGCCTTGGATGAGAACTGGCATCATAATGAACTTCCGCTTCATGCATAGCCAATGAGGAAGGTTATAGATACATAGAGTCACGGGCCTTGTGTTGTGATTGCTGCTCTACTCCCCAAAAGGATTAATGACATCTGCACTTAAACCAAACCATATGTTCCTTGCGTCACCTGCAAACTCCTTCTAGTACTTTCTCTCGATTTTTCTCCACTGTGACCCGTCAGCGGGTGCTCTCAACTTCCTGTGTTTCTTACGGTCCTCTTTGTGCCATCGCATCAACTTGGCATGCTCTTTGTTTCTGAACAGGCGTTCCAACTGTGGTATTATAGGAGCATACCACATCACCTTGGCAGGAACCCTCTTCCTGGGGCGCTCGCCGTCAACATCACCAGGGTCATCTCATCTGATCTTATACCACAATGCACCGCATACCGGGCATGCGTTCAAATCCTCGTACGCACCACGTTGGAGGATGCAGTCATTAGGGCATGCATGTATCTTCTGCACCTCCATTCCTAGAGGGCATACAACCTTCTTTGTTGCATACGTACTGTCGGGCAATTCGTTATCCTTTGGAAGCTTCTCTTCAATATTTTCAGTAGCTTCTCAAATCCTTTGTCAAGCACACCATTCTCTGCGTTCCACTACAACAATTCTAGTACGGTACCGAGCTTTGTGTTACCATCTTCGCAATTGGGGTACAAACCTTTTTTGTGATCCTCTGACATGCAATCGAACTTTAGCTTCTCCTTTTGACTTCCGCACTGTCTCCTTGCATCAACAATGACCCGGTGGAGATCATCATCGGGCACATCATCTGGTTCCTCTTGATCTTCAACAGCTTCCCCCGTTGCAGCATCACCGTATTCAGGGGGCACATAGTTGTCATCGTCCTCTTCTTCTTCGTTGTCTTCCATCATAACCCGTATTTCTCCGTGCTTGGTCCAAACATTATAGTGTGGCATGAAACCCTTATAAAGCAGGTGGGTGTGAAGGGTTTTCGAGTCGGAGTAAGACTTCGTATTCCCGCATATAGGGCATGGACAACACATAAAACCATTCTGCTTGTTTGCCTCAGTCACTTTAAGAAAATTATGCACGCCCCTAATGTACTCGAAGGTGTGTCTGTCATCGTACATCCATTGCCGGTTCATTTGCGTGCATTATATATAAATAAGTGTGTCAAAAACCATTATAGAACATCATGAATAATAGATAAGTGACCAAATTAATAGAAGTTCATCATCATATTAAAACCAAAGTACATACATAGTTCTCATGGAACAACATATATAGCTCTCCAGAGCATCTAATTAAACCATACATTGAAACTATGTAAAACATTTCGATGCAACAATAAATGCGATCATAATCGCAACTAAGGTAACAATTGATCCAGCGGCATAATGATACTAAGCTGCGGTATGAATGGCATATTTTCTAATCTTTCTAATCTTCAAGCGCATTGCATCCATATTGATCTTCTGATCATCGATGACATCCGCAACGTGCAACTCCAATATCATCTTCTCCTCCTCAATTTTTTTTATTTTTTCCTTCAAGTAATTGTTTTCTTCTTCAACTAAATTTAACCTCTCGACAATAGGGTTGGTTGGAATTTCCGGTTCACATACCTCCTAGATAAATAAAATCTATGTCACGTTGGTCGGCATAATTATCATAAACAATAAATCAACCAAATAGTTATAAAAGATAATATATACCACATCCGAATCATAGACAGGACGAGGGCCAACGAGGGCGGATACCAAAACCATCGCACCATATAATAAGAAGCAATAATAAAAGTAAGAAAATTATACAAGTATCTATCTAAACATACAAGTAAGAATTTTTTTTCTTTCAGAAAGAAGATAAGAACAATAGTGATCTGGAGTAGATCACTAGACAGCGGTCAAAATTATCCTTAGTGGAATAAGGATATGTTTCTCGATTATGGAAGTGACAAAAGGTTCATCGTAAAGGGTTACGTCGATGCAAGTTTTGACACCGATCTGGATGACTCTAAGTCTCGATCTAGATACATATTGAAAGTGGGAGCAATTAGCTAGAGTAGCTCCGTGCAGAGCATTGTAGACATAGAATATTTGCAAAATACATACGGCTCAAATGTGACAGATCCGTTGACTACACTTCTCTCACGAGCAAAACATGATCATACCTTTGTACTCTTTGGGTGTTAATCACATAGCGATGTGAACTAGATTATTGACTCTAGTAAACCCTTTGGGTGTTGGTCACATGACGATGTGAACTATAGGTGTTAATCATATACAGATATGATTATTGGTGTTCAATCACATGGCGATGTGATCTAGATTATTGACTCTAGTGCAAGTGGGAGACTGAAGGAAATATGCCCTAGAGGCAATAATAAAGTTATTATTTATTTCCTTATATCATGATAAATGTTTATTATTCATGCTAGAATTGTATTAACCGAAACATAATACATGTGTGAATATATAGACAAACAGTGTCACTATTATGCCTCTACTTGACTAGCTTGTTAATCGAAGATGGTTATGTTTCCTAACCATGGACAAAGAGTTGTCATTTGATTAACAAGGTCACATCATTAGTTGAATGATCTGATTGACATGACCCATTCCATTAGCTTAGCACCCGATCGTTTAGTATGTTGCTATTGCTTTTATCCATGACTTATACATGTTCCTATAACTATGAGATTATGCAACTCCCGTTTGCCGGAGGAACACTTTGGGTACTACCAAACGTCACAACGTAACTGGGTGATTATAAAGGAGTACTACAGGTGTCTCCAAAGGCAGATGTTGGGTTGGCGTATTTCGAGATTAGGATTTGTCACTCCGATTGTCGGAGAGGTATCTCTGGGCCCTCTCGGTAATGCACATCACTTAAGCCTTGCAAGCATTACAACTAATGAGTTAGTTGCGAGATGATGTATTACGGAACGAGTAAAGAGACTTGCCGGTAACGAGATTGAACTAGGTATTGGATACCGACGATCGAATCTCGGGCAAGTAACATACCGATGACAAAGGGAACAACGTATGTTGTTATGCGGTCTGACCGATAAAGATCTTCGTAGAATATGTAGGAGCCAATATGGGCATCCAGGTCCCGCTATTGGTTATTGACCGGAGACGTGTCTCGGCCATGTCTACATTGTTCTCAAACCGTAGGGTCCGCACGCTTAAGGTGATGACAATTATATTATGAGTTTATGAGTTTTGATGTACCGAAGGAGTTCGGAGTCCCGGATGAGATCGGGGACATGACGAGGAGTCTCGAAATGGTCGAGACGTAAAGATCGATATATTGGACGACTATATTCGGAGTTCGGAAAGGTTCCGAGTCATTCGGGTATTTTTCGAGTACCGGGAGAGTTACGGAATTCGCCGGGGAGTATATGGGCCTTATTGGGCCATACGGGAATAGAGGAAAGAGGCCAAAAGGAAGAAGGGCGCAGCCCCTCTAATCCAGGTGGACAGGGGTGCAGCCCCTTTTCCTTCCTCCTCTCCCCTCTTTCCTTCTCTCCTACTCCAACAAGGAAGGGGAGTCCTACTCCCGGTGGGGCGAGACTCCTCTGGCGCGCCCTCTGGCCGGCGAACCCCTCCCCCTGGCTCCTTTATATACGGGGGCAGGGGGGCACCTCTAGGCAGAAGACAAGTTGATCTACGGATCGTTCCTTAGCCGTGTGCGGTGCCCCCCTCCACCATATTCCACCTCGATCATATCGTCGCGAAGCTTAGGCGAAGCCCTGCGCCGGTAGAACATCAAGATCGTCACCACGCCGTCGTGCTGACGAAACTCTCCTCCCGGCTCTCTCTGGATTTGAGCCGAGGCGTCATCGAGCTGTCGTGTGTCAAGAAATCGGGCGCCGATGTAACGGCGCCGGGATCGGTCGGATCGCGAGGAGATCGTCGACTACTTCCTCTACGTTGTGATCGCTTCGCCGGGTCTCACGAGTGCGTAGACAACACTCTCCCCTCTCGTTGCTATGCATCACCATGATCTTGCGTGTGCGTAGGAAATTTTTTGAAATTACTACGTTCCCCAACACTTCTTCCCGCATTACCGGCTCAGCTTCTTCCCCCATTGTTGTATCATCGTATTCAGGGAACCCATGGCCAGGATAGCTGTCGTCGTCCTCTTCTTCTTCATTGTCTTCCATCATAACCCCTCTTTCTCCGTGCTTGGTCCAAACATTATAGTGGGGCATGAAACCGGACTCAAACAGGTGGACGTGAATGGTTCTTGACGTAGAGTAATTGCGATCATTCTTCTGAGAGACACATGGACAAGGCATAAAACCATCCGCCCGCTTGTTTGCCTCAACCATAAGCGAGAAAAGTATGCACGCCCTCAACGAACTGGGAGAGCATGGGTCATCGTACATCCATTGCGGCTCATCTTCATTACACAACACCGAATAGACCAAATTAATACAAGTTCATACATAAAGTTCATACAACACTTAAATGCAACAAACAATAGTTATAAAAGATAATATATACCACATCCGAATCATAGACAGGACGAGGGCCAACGGGGGCGGATACCAAAACCATCGCACCATATAATAAGAAGCAATAATAAAAGTAAGAAAATTATACAAGTATCTATCTAAACATACAAGTAAGAATTTTTTTTCTTTCAGAAAGAAGATAAGAACAATAGGCTCACCATGGTGGTGCCGGCGACGAGATCGGCGCGGGCGATCGGCGACGGTGAAGACGGGGACGGGACGTGACGGACCGCTAAACCTAGACAAATATTGAGGAAAATGGAGTCTGGAGGTCGAGCTTGGAGAGGAGAAAGCTTAAGTAGTGTGGCTCGGGAATTCCATCGAACACCTCATGTGCATAGGAGGTGAGCTAGAGCACCACAATGCCCTCCCCTCGCTGGCCAGAAAAAATAGAGCAGTGTGGAGTGCTCTACTCGCCGGCGAGGGGGTATATATAGGCATATCATTGGTCCCGGTTCATGGCTAGAACCGGAACTAAAGGACACTCTTTGGTCCCGGTTTAAGCCACCAACCGGGACCAATGGTGGTGGGCCAGGAGCGAGGCACATTGGTCCCGGTTCGAGTCTCGAACCGGGACCAAAGGTGCTAGATGAACCGGGACCAAAGCCCCACGATGGCCCGGCCGCCCCCCTGGCCGCATGAACCGGGACCTATGCCCCCATGGGTCCCGGTTCTGGGCTGAACCGGGACTAATGGGCTGGCCCCGCCTGAACCAAAGCCCTGTTTTCTACTAGTGAACGCACTTTATTAGAAATTGGTTGTGCATCATGAGCATCTCGTAAGCACCACTTTAATATGAACATGAGGATTTATTCAACTCTCAAGTTTTTAAAAAGGCTAAAACCCTAAAAAATTCAAAATATCCAAAATGCACTTCTCAAACCCTATATAATTTGGATACAGCCTCATATTTACTGCGTGGGACCCTCCCAAATGCTTAAGTATTAACCAGGTACTCTCTCTGTAAATAAATATAAGATTGTTTAGATTACTACTTTAGTGATCTAAATGCCCTTATATTTCTTTACGGAGGGAGTACCAATTTGGATATTGCATCAAATCCTAATTAAAATATACTTCAATAATGTGAACATGTTTTGATCTATTTTAAATTGAGGTATTTCACATTGTGCAATCTCTTAAAAACCTAGATTTAGTTTTGCAATATTATTAGAAAGCTACAATAATTTTAAAATGCAATGTACCATATTGTAGTCTGCTTTTACTCCTCGCCGCAGACATGAATCCAAAATCTAAACCCTTGTTTGGCAAAATTTGCTTTTAGATAGTGTCATTACTCGGTAATAATTCAAATAAATAAAAAATAAATTATTTAAATAGAATTTTTAGGTTTGTATCTTAAATATTTTTATTGAAGTAGAATATATCATAAATATTTTCCACTATAATATGCTCCCTCCTTTCCAAATTAATGGGAGTTGATTTATAATAAAGAATAACACTAATTTGATATTATTGGTGTTAACATGTTTTGTATAGAACTGTTACATTAAAGTAGAACTTCGGACAAAGCAGAACTTCAATTATTTAGAGCAGAGAGAGTGACAAAAAAGAGTCTAGTTCTAAAGACCTTGTCATGACAAACAAATAAAACGGTAAACATTTTGACGCTTCTTCCAAAATGGTTGTATTTTATATGATTATTTGAGAGAATAACTTTTTTTTGCGTGAAGCAGCTGTAGTATGGTTTCATTTCGGGCTTATTACTTTTCTCAAAAAGCTTCAGAGGATTTGTTTTTTTAGGGGTAGCTTCAGAGAGGATTGAGGGCAGCAGTGGAGTGTGGGCTGGGTGGGGATGCATTTGCTTGGGCTTTTGGCTCCTGGCTCGGCCCGTGAAGGGCGTTGCATTCACGTCGGACCAGAGCAACCACGCTTCCACCGCCGGCGGCAAACCTAGCGCCGCTCCTCCTCTCGACCTCGACGCATCCGCCGTCCTCTTCCCTGCCCGCCAGCCAACTCGGTGAGCCGAGCTCCGCTTCCGCTGATCCCTTCTTCTCGCGCCGCCTCCCTTTGCTAATCGCCTCTCTCCGCTTTCTTTATTTCCCAATCGCCGCCATTGTTGGGGTTTCCGGCCTGTTCGTGCGCTGTTCTGCTTGATGTATTCCGCCCCCTTCTGGTGCCCTAGGTGTTCTTGCCCCCCTACCCTGCTTAGATTTTGCCCTCTGCCCGCTACGGGATTCCCCCAAACTGCACATCTGCAGACCCACATTCGAAATGTTTATCTTTTATCTACTTTTTGGTAATTAGTCAGGATGAATTTCTGCTTCTTGAGGTGCCAATCGCGGCCATAAATCCTCACTACTTAACTGGAGGCGTTTTGATCTGCTTAAATCTGCAGGACTGGAGGCTGTTGCTCTCATGGAGGGAACAGCAACAGCAACAAGATCAAGGAAGGGGGAGATGATAGTCTACAACAGGGTGTGGGCATCATGGTCAAGAAGCAGCAGGTCACCATGGGGATGGAGGTCCTGGACTGTCCACTCTGCTCCACCCCCCTCAGCCCTCCCATCTTCCAGGTAGATGCAATTTCGTCGACTGAATTTCTTGTGTTGGTCTGATGTTCATCTGAAGTTAACAAGTTTGGTTAATATTCTGCAGTGCTCACAGGGGCATTTCATCTGCTCACCCTGCCGCGATGAGCTCCCGGGGACAGAGAAGGCCTGCAGCATGTGCTCCAAACCCGTCTTGGACCGGTGCCATGGCATGGAGCGTGTCGTCGCCTCCGTTGTCGTTCCGTGTTCTTACGCCGCGCGTGGTGTGCCCACGTGATGTCCTACTACGACAAGGCGGAGCATGAGGAGTGGTGCCCGCACGCGCCATGCTACTGCCCGGAGAAAGGTTGTGGCTTCGCAGGCACCAAGGCAGCACTCATGGACCACTTCGCCACCCAGCACAAGTGGCCTGTGAAAGCGTTCAAATACTATCAGCCGTTCGAAGTGCCCGTGAAGGCCGGCATGCACATCCTCTGGTGCGGCGGGGAGGACAAAGATATCGGCCTCTTCCTGCTGAATGTGACGTTCCCGGAGTCTCCCCTCCATGGGGTCTCGCTGGTCCGCGTCCATCCGCACCCTCCGGAGTCCAGGTTCGGGTGCTCAGTGGGCTTCTCGTGGTTCAAGGGCCATTACCAGGTCTCGACGGCTGACACGATCCATACCACGTCACTTTCCCATGGACTGCCAGTGGGCTACTTGTGCTTCGTTCCCGAGGCTGAGCGTGAGGGCAGCCGCCGTGTGGTGCTCAGGGTGACCATAGACACTAAGATGGTGTATGGCGAGGAGGACGAGCTGGAGGAGGAGGACGATGATGACAAGAGCTACATCTATGGTGAGGAGGATGCCGAGGTCAGCGAGGAGGATGGTGACGACGACGGTGAGGATCAGGTGGACGAGGGATGCGTTGGTCTGATCAGGCATTGACTGCGATCTGTTGGATGAGCAAGTTTTGGGGGATTTTGGTTTGATGGGCAGTGTGTTGTTGAGACTACGTTTTGGAATATCACTGAATGTAGGTTCTGCTTGATCTCATGCTTCCAGCTGATTACAATATGACCAACTTTCTGTCGAAGGTTATCGAGTCTGAGCTTTGTACATCATCTTTATTTAGAAGATCTTTTTGTACATCATCTGATCTATCATTGCAAGATCCATGAGGTGACGTTGAGGATCATTTTTTATTGACATGTGAAAGAAACTCTAATGAAAATAGAGCAGGAACTTGAATGAGCACGGTGGCATGCATATGAAGTCAGGAAGCCATGGAGTTGGCTCTGAATGCTTGAGAGGTTGCAGGTGCGTCGTGGAAAGGCACGAGGAGCCGCCGGACTGTGAGGTCCGGCGGAGGATTATGGACTGTGAGGAGCGGCAGCAGTACTCAAAGTCCAAGGGAAAGTGGCCTGCCGGCGAAGGTCGGCGAGGAGCCATGGAGGGAGGCGGGAGCACGCTCACGGCCTAGTGCCATACAACCGCTGGCGATGGTGTTTCCTCAATAGAAATCTGTAGGATATGTTGTCTTATGTAGTGGTCTTGAGGCCAAACCTTGCCACACCGACAAGTTGAAGAACTGAAGATGTACCTTACTATATCCACATAATTGTTATTATGTGTGTAGGGTCGAAGCTAGAGCAAAACTAAGATTTACGAGATCATTATTGTTGCAATGGGTCAGGTGACCTAGAAAATGATGATATGTCTGGTAATCGTTGGGAAGGACAGTACCCAGCTCTGTCACCAATGGCGAGTCTTCCACTTTCATTGAAGGAGGCATCGCTATTCGCTAGTGACACCAATGGCCCCGTGCCACTGCCAGATCCTTCGTGTCTATGTACTCTGAAATTTTTGCAACAAATTATAGCAGAAAAGGTAAGTTGTGATTTCATGAACATTTTTTTTTTGCCAAAAGTCTTCCAGTCTTTTAGTAATGGTCTTGGCAGTACAAAAATCATCAGAAGTAACTAAAATTATAACTCGGTCAGTGGACCACCTAGCGACGACTACAAACACTCAAGCGAGTGAAGACGCACCACCATATCATCCTTCCCTTATTGAAACCGAGCAAACCTTATTGTATTGGACAATCGGGAAGTCACCGTGCTAAGGGCAACTCCAATCGGTCGACCCAAACGAACATGCAAATTGTTTTTTTTATACATTTGGGTAGGCGGGCGAACACCAAAGTCCGGCATTGTCCGCCTGCACATAGGTGCGCCCAACACGTTGGGACGCATTTTAGGTTTTGCACAATTTTCAAATTTAATATATAAAAATTACGGTCAAAAGTCCCTTCATTACATTAATTAAAATAAATATATAATAAAAGCAAGATAGATGAAGATCCACTGAGGCACAACTATCATCGGGAGTCCCTGTTGAAGAACATCGTAGTAACATACTTAGCAATGAAATTTAGCTTAAAAAATAATGTATGCAAAAGATGCACTGAGGACAAATAGTAAAAATCTTACCATCTTTCCTAAATAGATATGACCGTAGTTCAGTACGAACACTATTGGTCGCATGTTTTGAGTACTAAGATTTCCAAGTTTAGGAAAAATAATTTGTCTTGACAATATGAAGATCCTAAGTAAAAACTCGTGCTCCTATTACCATCGTGTCAAGACGCTTAGTTTGGGACCCCCTACCTGAGATCTGCCGGATTTAGCTTTGTCACCTGCTCCGGCTCGGGCTCAGGTGCAGGCGGGGACGCGCCAACCTGTACTCCGGCCGATTCGGCTAGTGCCAGTGACATGCCAAGCCACATGGCAAGCTCGTCGAGTTGGGGGTCCTCAAGGGCCTTCTTATAGGCCTCGCCGGCCTCCGTCTTGGCTTCCACCTCAACCGTCGGTTGTGGCGATGGAGCGCGCGTCAGATTGGGAGCACGCGCACACACACTTGGAGGACTGGGAGCGCAAACATGTGCGACAAAGAAAGCCCGCTGGCATTGGTCGTGGTCGTCGATGAACCAAGTGTCCCAGTACAATGAGTCAATGACGTACGCCGGGTCATGGGGAAGGTCAGCAAGGAGCTGAGCTCGGCGGTGGCGAATCTCGGCCTCACACGCGTGGTAGGAGGCCAGGAAGATCGACATAGGAATCCTATCTGGGTTCAGATGCCAGTTGTTCGACAAATCGACATCGGGCCACGGCACATGGATGGCCTTTTCCCAGTACAACTGGCACTAGTCGACTCCCACGTACAGCCGCTCCCGTCGCGCGCTGCCGCAACCGGCATCACGGTGAGGGTAGCCGTGCGGCGGCGGCACCCTGAGGAAGATCGACCGCATGGTCGTGCTTCCCAGCCTTCCAGGGAATCCACCTCCCACGACATTGTGCGCCGGTGGGCCAGGTGGCGGCGGCGATCGTGACTATGGTTTGACAGTCGTTTGTATGGGAGGTAAAGGAAGGGGGAATAGTGGGCACGATACGCGCCCTTTCTCCCGCACTGGCATATTAAAAGGGATGGCTTTGGCAGTTGGGTCACTGACGCGTGGGGCTAGGGAAGACTCACGGTGTGTCCGTCTGTCTGTGTGGACTCAAACCCGACCCAAATTTGGGGCGGATTTGCGTCCAGGCGGACGTCAGGACGGATTCAAATGGGTTTGCATCCTCTCGTTGGGCCATGATTTCTGCCCACGCAGACCCAAACAAAGGTAAAAGGAGGAAATGCATCCATGTGTTGGGGTTGGCCTAAGCCCCCCAATGGACTAGTGCACTAGAACATCAACCATCGCGGACGATGTGAAACATAGATCGAAAGGGTCATTCCTGGTAAACAGACGAACAAAAACACCGGCCACGCAAAATACTAATGGATCTACCGATGACGAATGCGGAATGGATCCAAGCAGATCCATCAAAGAACAACACCGACTGAATCCAATATGATCCGCCGAAGACACACCTCCACACGTCCTTCACCGATGGTAAACACACCATCGAAACAAAGAGGGCATTATACTAACTTTGGGATGCCGCCTCCTCGCTACCCCAATCAAGACACTAAAACTACCTAAAGAAAAAAGGGACCCATTCCGCCGGCGAAGGGACGGGGTTCGCCGCACCCTCAAGGCCCAAAGGTCACCGGAGGTGAGACGGACTGGAGGCAGCGGGAGGATGGAAACTTTAATCTGTGTATCGCTTCGTGAAGGAAAGGAACGGTCCACATACTGTCTCAGGTAAAAACTCTTATCTGGCCTAAAACGATTTTGTGAAAAAAAATTGCCACCTCGGAATAGCATAATAAGTCACACAAAAGGTTAAATTACAGTAGGGTTTTGAAATTTATTTGAAACTTCAAATTATATTGAAGTCAGTGGTCGAAGTTAAAGCACACTCTCCCTTTCTTTTGACAGCAGAAAGCGGCTGGCTTTTTAGGTTCCGGCCAATCCGGCGGCGGCAGGCTAGCAACCAAACTGTTCCTCACTTTACCCACGCAACTCCGAACCCCCCGGCCGCCGCATCCTCCCTGCTGCTCGCCCAGTCGCCCCCCGCCGTCCCGCCGGAACCCCGCCGGCTCCATCTGGACTGCGGGTCCCGTCACGGTGAGTGGGTGAGTCTCGCTTCCTCCTCCTCGTCCAGCCGAGCCGCCGGCGGTCGCTCGCTCGTTCCGTCGATCGATCCGAGCACCTCGTTTCTCTACTCCCTAGAGGTTACGGTACCGAGCCGGCGTTCTGCATCTATCGTCTATGGATCCAACTGCTGTTCTTGCATTTGCCTTGTAGATAGAGGATTTGAGGCTGTTCGTTCGGTTCTTGCTTGATATGCAGTCCATGTGTTTGCTGATTTGCCTCCCTGGTTAGAGGCCTCCGTGTCTGCATATTCGCCACAATTTTACTTCCATTTTGTGCCTTGTGTCTAGGATCTTGTGTCTAGGACCTTGTGTGGAGTTGGAGTCTAGGACATGTAGAGCTCATTCACCCTCTGATTGTTATGATACAATATCAAGGAGTCCCCAATTTTGAACCGGGCTAACCCCCTTTCCATTACTTAGAACGGAAATACAACAGTCTGAAACAAAGATGAGTCTAAGAACAGGGAAAAGGGGAGAGCGAGTTCAACGCACTACTAGGAAACCCACGGCACCCGCCCGCCGTCGAAACGAGCGCTATGGGGCGAAAACCTAGTAGCACCATTCATCTAGACCTATTACAAAAGACAGCCAAAAGCCACAGGTTTGTAAGACAGCAGAACACCAGGAGCCGTAGCTCGAAAAGAGGAGTCTCCAATTTCGTGTGGAAGTAATTGTGACTTTCAAAATAAATGGCCATGTACTCCTTTACTCAGCACATTTGTGGACCTTACGTTGACAATATTTTTTATCGCCTACAAATCGTGGAGAAATGTGTACGTTTTAACAGATTGGTTTGTAATCTTGTAGCACTGGTGGCCCCTCTCATGGAGGCAAAGAGTAGCAGCATCAAGAAGGAAGCAGAAGCAATGGAAGAGGCAGAGAGGGTTGTCAAGAAGCAGAATGTCACCATGGCAATGGATGTCTTTGACTGCCCCGTCTGCTCTACCCCTCTGAGGCCCCCCGTTTTCCAGGTCATCAGATGCATCTCTTCTACTATGCTGACATCCAAATCCTGTTGAGGTGTTCATTTTGATGCGGTGCTGCCTTATTTACGCGAAAGTTAATTCTGAGCTTGCTCGGTGAATCCTTTGCAGTGTGCCCTTGGGCATTTCGTCTGTTCACCTTGCCGCGACAAGCTCCCAGACAGCAAATGCCAGGCCTGCTCCGGAGTTGTCCTGAAGAGCAGCTGCTATGGCATGGAGCGCATCGTCGAATCCATCCTTGTTCCTTGCCCCTACGCTGAGCACGGATGCACCGACATGATCACCTACTACCTCAAGGGAGAACACAAGCAGGCGTGTCCGCACGAGCCGTGCTACTGCCCGGAGCCCGGCTGCGGCTTCGCCGGCACAACAGCTGCGCTCCTGGACCACTTCACCTCCCAGCACAAGTGGCTGACAACAGCGTTCAAGTACTACGTGCCGTTTGATCTCACTGCCAAGCCTGGTATGCATGTCCTCCGTGCCCAAGATGGCAATCTCTTCCTACTCAATGTGTCCTCGCCGGAGTCAGCGTTGCACGGCATCTCGCTCGTGCGCATCCAGCCCAAGGTCTCGGAGTTGTCCAGGTTCGGATGTTCTGTCGGTTTCTCATGCTGGAAGGGGCACTATCAGCTCTCGTCATTGGACGCGATCATGAGCTCGTCGCTGTCAGACGGGCTGCCAAAGAGCAGTTTTTTCAGCTTTGTGCCCAAGTCATCTGCCGTGCTAACAATCACCATAGATACCGAGCTGATGTGTGATGACGATGATGATGAGCTGGAGGAGGAAACGAGTGACGATGATGACAGCTACGAGGAGGAGGAGGAGGGCGGTGACGAGTAGTGGCTGATTGATGGATCGTCTCCTGGTAAAATGCGGGAGATTTCGGTTTATTTTGGAGCTTCTTATCGCTCTTTGTTGCGGCATGTGTTGAGAGTTGAGACTCTAGAACCCATGAAGTAGGTTCTGTTTTACTGTCATGAAACTGACTTGGAGTAACGGTAGCAGTAGAGTAGTAGACGAGTGTTCGTATTAGTATTTCAGCGCATCAATTCAATCAGTCTATCTTCAGTCCATATGCTACAATCCTCAGGACATGATTAATTACTCTGAGAATCACTTGTTTTGTCGAATACAATAGTGCGGAAACTGCTAAAAATGCCATCTCATCAAAACATTATAAACAACACATTTTTGTTCATAGAAAGCAACCACACGGCCTTCCCAGCTATGGCAGTGAGCGTCTCGTCAACGAGATTTTTGTTCCTTTTTTTGAGTTTGTCTGGTTGTGTTCGGGGGAGATATGCTAAGCACTATTAGTATCTTGAATCCGTTTTGTAGCAATTGTATCATGTTAAAATGTTTACCATTCACATGTTAATGAGTTGGTTCTTTTGCACCAATTGTGCAGACTTGGTTATACAAATGAAAAGGATGGAAATGTATAATATCTGTAAAAATAGCATGAGTTGAGAGAGGTAACATATAAGCCGTGAGAAAACTACTTATAATGCTTTTTTGTGTGGGAAACTATTTTTCTCATGCTTGATTATAACTCAATTTAAAATGCTAGTTTAGATGTTATAGGAAGTTATGAGTTTTTCCCCATGCGTACAAGAAGACTGCTGCGTCGCTCTTATCCACAACTCTTTGGCCTGAGTGAAGCCTAAGACATCTCTTCGGTCTACGAAAGGCTGACGTTAATCTCTTCGGCCCAACCCGTCTGCTCTTCGGTCCAAAGAAGGCCAAAAACACCACTTCGGCCTAAGTGAGGACGAAGAGTTCTTTTTCGGCCTAATGGAGGCCAACCGGGTGATAGTTTTATTTTATTTTCGAATTAGGGCATACATTGTCCAAACTTGTTATAAAAATATATTTAGAAAAATCAAGTCGTGATGTCATGGCACACTTTGTTGTCTTCAAGAGAAGCTAGTCGGGGCAATAAAGATTGTAGAGAAAGCATTTGGCGCAACACAATTGTATTCACGTGATGGGTGCCCAGTATCGTCCACAGCTAAGATCCTAGTTACAGAATATGTACCTTTTTTAGAGCAGTTACAGAATAGGGAAACCCTTCCTATCTGTAGTCTGAGGAAAAGCGATCGACGGACCACTAGAATGCCGTCGATTCGTTCGAAATCTGACGTTCAAGATTTTGCTTCGTATATGTAAAAAAAAGGAAACAAATCCCACCTCCACCCACAAGCCGCAAATCCCACCCGTAATCCTCTCCCGGCCTTCTCCGTGATTCCGTCGTCCCTAATCGCCTGTCCCGCCCAGAGCTGCGGAACTCTTCCTCCACCTCGCTCGCCTTTCCCCCAGCGAGCCATGCCGCGGCCTCGCACCATGGCTTCACCAGCCAGCTCCTCCCCCTGTTCGGATCTACTTGTCGTCGAGCAGACTGGATGCCCCGTCTCCCTCTCCACCAATGCGACCCCCGGGCGACGGTGCTATGGAATCATGTTCCCATCCTCAACTACGAATCGTGCTTCGCCAGGCTACTCATCGATTGAATTGCCTCCGTTCCGGGTAACCTCGTCGGCCCACCATCCTCGATACAGCACTTGATGAACCTCGTCGTCCTACCATACTGGCAATAGGCGGCTGTGGCCATCATCCCCACTTCGTTTCTGTTGCATCACCAGCTTGCCCGAAAGATCAATTGGTTGTGTAAGTACTGAGTACCAAAGTTTTCGGTCCTCTCATTTCTACAATCATAGTTGGCCTCTAACATATTGTTTCCTGATATAACTTTGAACATCTTGGTTTATTCCCCGCTTCCTATTATGATGAATCGTACTGAAATAGCATATTTGCATGCTTCCTGCAAATGGGGTTTCAGAATTACACTTCATGTGCTTCTTCGATTTATAAGGATTTCATCCATACTTCCTGCGTTTTATTTTACAAATTTTCTTCTTCTCCTTGTTATGACCAATCAGCAGTTGCCTCCGTCCTTTTCTATTTTTCAAAATCTTGTGCTTCCAACTTAGAGTAGATGAGTAATGATCAGATATCACTTTTTTATGCTTCTTACGTATGCAGATTCCAACGCTTCTACTATCTAGATAGTTTGCATCTATATAGCTCATTCCCTTTTTGGTGAATTAGGGAAGTAGGTGGTACAAACATGCATCTCCAGGTTGTTGGGTACCTTTTTAATTTCCATTTGAATGTTCGATACTTCTAATTAAGATGAATCATATTGACATGACACACTTTTGTTCTTCCTTCTAGAAGGGTTAGGAGAGTCACGGATCAGTGGGAGACTTTTCGTCTTCCCTTTTTCCTCTTCGCTGTCTATGTTCGGAGATGAAGGGGGCACACACGGTCGGTTGCACTAATCAGCCTCCATACCATCCTCATCCAGCCTTGGTCCTGACTCTCCTCATCAAGGAAGTATGTCAAGATTGCATCCATACCATGCTTCGAGCTTTCCATGCTTCGTACATATAGTACTTATGCATCATCGGTCCGTACAGTTTGCCTAATGTTTACCATCACTACTTGAATTTTCACGTACGCCGGGTGTAATGCACTCTTTGCCGTCACTGCCTCACGGCAAAGAGGCACCGCACGGCAAACCCTGCAGACGCCGAGAGCCGCTCACGGCAAAGAGTAGCCACGTGGCATGCCCGTCCGCAACAGACGGCTCCGTCAGTTACTGTCTACTTTCCTGAGTGTGGCTCTCGGCAAAGCACATGCAACATGCTATTTTTTTGTGTGTTCTTTCTAACTGACATTTATCAGTAAAAAAATGACGATATACTTGCCGAGAGTGGCTCTCGGCAATCCTTCATGGGAGCGGACAGTTTACATAGCTTTGCCGAGAGCTAGGCTCTGCAATGCTCTCCTTCTTTTCTGAGAGCTTCTCTCAGAAAAGTTGTGGCACAACAGTAGTGTCCCAAACGACCATATTTTCGAGAGTTGCTCTCGGTAGTCTGCCTTTTTTCGAGTGTAGCACTCGAAAATCTTTCCCATCCATTCTGCTGTCAATCTATTTCTTTTCTGATCCCTGCAGATAAAAACCACTACAGTGCATTTTGAGCTAGTCCACACATATATAGGCATTTGATCATATATAGGCATAATTTGATCTAGTCCACATATATATGCATAATTAGGGATAGTCCACATATTGTCACACACAAGTCGAATGTATTATCCTAGTAGACATCACACACAAGTCGCAAATTCATACATATTGTCACTACTTGCAAAACACGTGCACGTCACAATAGAAGTACACTTGTTCATATATAGATCATCTTGAGGAGGAGAGGCCATCGGGTTAACATACCGGAGGAGGAGGGAGGGGCATCACTTGCACTGCTTCGAGATTGCATAAGAACCTATAAGAGTAGAGTCACGTGAGGGTGGTTCATCCCTATGTAATGAATCTTCTACTCTAGTTTAGATAATGTTCTACCTGTAGTTGATCCTCAAGCATCTTCAACCTATTGTTAGTGTCTGCCCGTTCCTTTTCTCTGGACTCCTCCTCAGCCTTCCGCCTTTGCTCCGCTTCAACAGCCCGCTGCGCCATTAAATCCTGTAACATGGCATTAGGCTCATATAGGTTGGAACGGTGCTATTTCGAGGCATGGACATAAATAAAAGCTTAGGATGCTAACCTTGAGACGCGCTATCTCACGTGATGTGGCGGTTGGGCGACTCCGTATGGACAGAGTTGAGCTGGTGCTCGACGCACGTATCTCGTGCAACTTGCAGTGCCCGGAGGTGGCGATCGCCCCGTTGCAAAGGAGGTGGCGGCCATGGCCCTTCCCCTCGCCAGCAATGATGAGAAGCTCAGGGTCAAGGGGCTTGGACGTAGGTTCGGCTTCCTGCCCGTGCACCTCCTGGAAGACCTCTTTGAAGGTCCCACACTTCTCCTCCGCCGACTCGCTACAGAACTCGGTGCCATCCTTCCCCTTGTGGCCTTCTTTCCAGGCTTCCATGATGTGGACCGGTCGACCAACCTTCGCCTCCTGCAAAATTAACCATCAAGTTGAATGAATCAAGATGCACCGTGCGAAAAAATTAACATCTTAATCCACATACCATGTGTTGCTTGAGAGCGGTTAGGTTCCGGCTCCCCTGGACATGAGCCTGGCCTAGCATTTTGGCTTGTTTCTTTCCCTTCTCCACATGCTGCGCCTGCCATGCTGGGTCACACCACATGTCAACCAGGGCCTTCCAACAATCGTTCTTCATCCAGGGTTCCTTCACCTACTTAGACAAAATCGAATAATTGAGGAACAAGAGGGATGAATCAAAGTACTAGCACCCGATGTAGTCACTTACCACTGACAGGTATTCTTCTCGCGACAAGTTGGTCTGGCAAGCAGTCTTCCTTGTCATCTTCTCTCCCTTCTCATCAAGCAACCGACACTGCATCACGGCTTTGTACCGCAGCGTGTGCTTGGTGTCAGAGATTATCTTTCGGGTAGATTTCACGATGCCTTTGATCGCCTTCTTCTTCTCACCATCCACGCAAGCAAATGTTT
Organism: Aegilops speltoides; assembly: GCA_021437245.1. Taxonomy (NCBI): domain Eukaryota; kingdom Viridiplantae; phylum Streptophyta; class Magnoliopsida; order Poales; family Poaceae; genus Aegilops; species Aegilops speltoides. Next base: position 6,308 of record JAHHZJ010001192.1, on the reverse strand, counting down.
GCTACAAGAAAGCATATGGCATCTTCTCACCATCCACGCAAGCAAGGATTTGGATATGAAAAAATGCAGTGGTCGGAGCTAAGATACTTACAAAAAAAGCATTGATCACCCGAGTGGCCATGGTGACATCGTGCTCATCCTTGTTGTGTACATAATGCTCCCAGGTTAAACCTGGCGACGGCGGATCGTCATCACCCGGCTTGGACAATCCAGGGAAGTGCTTCCTCAAGAGGGAGCCGATGACGTGGTTCGGCGGGCGTGCCCCCTTAGGTTGTGTCGGGATAAATTCCCACTGACTGCATGATATAAAAGACAAGCATATGTGAGTGTCAAAGCTGTGGCATCCAAAATATGATGCAAATGAAATACTTGCTTACCCCTCTCCTATCGGGTAAATGGCAGGACGGTTGTTGGCAGCAGTTGGTTCCGGGACCTTCCCCGGACCACGCCCGGATTTCTTCCTATTGGAAATGTTGCTCGAGGTAGACCCCAAGCCGTCTGAGGCCTCCATGTCGCCCGACTCGGTGATGAGCGGATCTAGGTCCACTCCGACATCGCCATCCGATGATGGTGATGCCTCGATTGTGGCCTGATGGGAGGCGGATGACTCGGCCCTACCATTCGGGACTCTCCGGTACTTATTACGAGTGCTCTCATCAGAATCTGAAAAACAAAATATATATGGTTACTCTCAATTCCAAAGCAAAATCTTCCTAATCTAAGTGTCATATCATATATGGCAAAAAATAACACAAATAGCTCAACCAAGTCTCAGATATATAGTTCCATTTACTAATTCCATAGCAATGACAAGGATTTTTTTTTGAAACGAATGGGGTTGCCCCCCTGCCCAAACTTTTTATTAAAAATGCAAAGGCAAACAAAGATTAGAGTTCACTACTGACAAGGAAATAAGCACAAGTATATAGTTTCATTAATCTACTCTAGTATTTATCTAAAAAAAGCACAAGCACTAGTATTGATCCTTCGAGCACTCATTCGGTTTAACTAAAACTAAACCAGTAAAACATGGGAGTCAAAACCAAAGCATTCTACTCTAGGCATTACTCTAAACTTCCAAACTTCCATACTACTCTAGGCATTACTAAACAAGACCATCTTCATCTACTACTTTTAATCACATTTGTTCATATTTCCTACATTTGTGCAAAATATTCTACTCTAGGCATAGAATGTGATACCAACCTGAGGGCATCTCCAGCTGCCGCGCTACCGGAGAAGCTATGCTACGGCGGTCGTCCTTGGGCCGCATCGAAGAACCGCCGCGCCGGCTGCCAACCATGAAGCTTGGGGAGGTGGCCGCAGTTGGGGACGGTGGAGGAGGGGGTGGCGGTGGCCGCAGTGGGGAGCGGTGGAGGAGGGTGGCGGCGCGATTGGTGGTGGTGGAGGGCAGTGGAGGAGGGGATGGCGCCGGAGGAGGGGATGGCGGTGGAGGAGGGGGCAGCGGCGGCCGCAGTTGGGGGTCATGGAGGAGGGGGTGGCGGCGGCCGTAGGGGGTGGCGGTGGAGGAGGGGCTGGCCGCAGTTGGTGGCGGTGGAGGAGGGGGCGGCAGCGGCCGTAGTTGGCAGCGGTGGAGGAGGGGGTGGCGGCGGCCGCAGGGGGTGGCGGTGGAGGAGGGGGTGGCGGCGGCCGCAACGGATGGCGGCGGCGGCGGTGGCGATTTCGGCGTCGTCGGCGGTGGTGGCGCAGGGAAGAGACGAGAGGTGAGTGAAGATACAATCGAAAGGGGAAAGGTTAAGATCTAGGTTAGATGCTTTACCGAGAGCAGCGCTCGGAAAAGGTGTCCATTACCGAGAGCCGAGAATCGACCCTCGGTAACCACTACTCTAATTTTTTTCCCTTCTCCTTTTGTTTTTGTTTTGCACTATCTTTTTTTATCTGACATCCTATATACCTAAGAGATTCATCCCCACTAACCTATTATCTAAACATGCAACATGTCCACATCATCAGTCCTTCCACGTCATCAAGTTTTGGTCCTCACAACCCCACATCTTTTACCACAAAAGCAACTGTTTTTTATTTTCTGAATAAGACGAAGCCAACCATGTGACACCTCGCATCCCGTTCTCACTTTTTCATCTTCACACTTGGCTGCTCGTGTGCCGTGCCCACACTCATCGCGTCCTCTGCACTTCTCCACACGCCTCTTCCTCTCCCGTCCTCTTAAAACACAAAACATTCACCCCTGATTTCTTCCGTCCATCTCCATCACTCATCCCTCCCCTCTATCTCCATATCGCTGGCGGCTGTTCCCATCGCCCAATTCGAAGGTAGACTGCCATCGTTGTGTCGGTGACATGCCATGAGGGGGGAGGGTACCCCTACATGCGCATGGCCCATGTATATGCATGCAGGGGTGGTGTGCTATTTGAATAAGCAACGCACGACCTTGACGTAGCACGTGCCTCACAAACCACACACACGGACGGGAACGTCAAGGACCGGTTGCGTCCGTTCCCGAGACAGAATCTTCGGTGGGTGATCCCGTGACAGAACGAGCCTAGACTTGGTCTGTCATCTCGCGATGACATGCACTAAGACGGAGTAGCAGTTATTCACCGTGTACTACACCCTCTCGGTGCCGAATAACGCCCTAGACCGCTGGGGCCACCGAATGGGTGCTTGATATGGAGACCGCCCGAGGGGGGGGAGGGCACCCGTACATGCGCGTGGCCCATGCTTATGCATGCAGGGGTGGTCTGCTATTTGAATAAGCAACACACGTCCTTGACGTGGCACGTGCCTCACAAACCACACACACGGGCGGGAACGTCGAGGACCGGCTGCGTTCGTCCCTGAGACAGAGTCTTCAGTGGGCGATCCCCCGATAGAACGGGCCTAGACTTGGTCTGTTATCTCGCGATGACATGCACTAACACGAAGAAGCAGTTATTCCTCGTGGCCTACCCCCTCTAGGTGTCGAACAACGCCCTAGACCGCCGGGGCCAGTGGAGGGCTGCCGGTCTCTAGAACCGGACGAGGCTCATCCGAAGAAGAAGACACAAGACGGTAATTATGATGTGCTAAGGTTGTTTGCCAAGCATGAAAGAGAACAACAAAATAAGTATAATACATATTATCGAGAATGCACAAGAAGGAAAGTGATCTAGGTGGATGGTTTACCGAGAGCCGCTCTCGGAAAAGGTGGAAATTACCGAGAGCCAAGAATCGACTCTCGGTAATGACTGCTATAATTCCCCCCTCTCTTTTTGTCTTTTTTTTGCACTATCTTTTTTGTATCTCATATTTCATATGCTTTTACGACCAAAGTTTATAAATTACATGACTTTTGATGATTTTATTCAAAAATCAACTTTAAAGAGTGTGTAAAGTAAAAAACATGAGAACAAGAAGTTGTCGACCGTGACCTACCCCCTCTCTTGGTGCCGGTCAACTTTCTAGACCGGCACCGAGAGAGAACTTTAAAGAAGTATCTGAACACTTCCCTCTCCGCGGATTGCTCTTCGCGTGTCTACGACTATGGCCGACGGCCTCTGGGGCTAGCACATGCCGCCAAATTTGCGTAGGCGGCCTCTCAGAAGTCTGGAAGTGTTGTGGCGGTTGCAAACGCCCGGCCCACGTCTCCGGGGTGTGCGCTCCCTCACGGACTATGCCGCTGCCGACACCTGGAGGGGGGAAACGGACGCGTCGGGTCTTGCTGTGGCTTAGGCCCGGATGTTGCTTCAAAGTGTTCCTATGGGCTGACCTAACACTACCGGGTGGAGAGTTCCACTGGTGAAAGCCCGTCCGTGCAAAGTCAAAGGGCTAGATCCCGTGGTCAAATGCTACAGGGTTAGGAGGGACGGGGGCCCTGGGGGGGGGGGTAGCAATGCCATCGAAGCATCGCACCAGGCCCTCATATATGTCGTACGGAGTGGTGGCATGTCCGAAGAGGCGGCACGCCTCTCCGGGGTGTGGCCCCCCTCACGGCCGGCACCTGGAGGGGGGAAACGGACGCGCCAGGTCTAAACGGATGGGATCTTGTTGTGGATTTGGCCTAGACTTGGTCTGTCATCTCGCGATGACATGCACTAACACGGAGAAGCAGTTATTTGCCAAGGACTACACCCTCTTGGTGCCGAATAACGCCCTAGACCACCGGGGCCACCGGATGGGTGCTCGATATGGAGACCACCCGAGGGGGGGAGGGCACCCGTACATGCGCGTGGCCCATGCATATGCATGTAGGGGTGGTGTGCTATTTGAATAAGCAACGCACGTCCTTGACGTGGCACGTGCCTCACAGAACACACACACGGGCGGGAACGTCAAGGACCGGCTGCGTCCGTTCCCGAGACAGAATCTTCGGTGAGTGATCCCAGATCCCGTGACAGAACGAGCCTAGACTTGGTCTGTCATCTCGCGATGACATGCACTAACATGGTATAGCAGTTATTCACCATGGACTACACCCTCTCGGTGCCGAATAACACCCTAGACCTCCGGGGCCACCGGATGGGTGCTCGATATGGATACCGCCCGAGGGGGGGGGGAGGGCACCCGTACATGCGCGTGGCCCATGCATATGCATGCAGGGGTGGTGTGCTATTTGAATAAGCAACACACGTCCTTGACGTGGCACGTGCCTCACAAACCACACACATGGGCGGGAACGTCAAGGACCTTCTGTGTTCATCCCCGAGACAGAGTCTTCGGTGGGCGATCCCGTGACAGAATGGGCCTAGATTGGTCTATTATCTCGCGATGACATGCACTAACACGAAGAAGCAGTTATTCCCCGTGGCCTACCCCCTCTAGGTGCTGAGCAACGCCCTAGATCGCCGAGGCCACCGGAGGGTTGCCGGTCTCTAGAACCGGACGAGGCTCATCCGAAGAAGAAAACACAAAATGGTAATTATGATGTGCTAAGGTTGTTTGCCAAGCATGAAAGAAAACAACAAAAAAAAGTATGATACATATTATCGAGAATGCACAAGAAGGAAAGAGATCTAGGTGGATGGTTTACCGAGAGCAGCTCTCAGAAAAGGTGGAAATTACCGAGAGCCAAGAATCGACTCTCGATAATGACTGCTCTAATTCCCCCCGCTCTTTTTTGTATTTTTTTTGCACTATCTTTTTTGTATCTCATATTTCATATGCTTTTACTACCAAAGTTTATAAATTCCACGACTTTTGATGATTTTTTCAAAACTCAACTTTAAAGAGTGTGTAAAGTAAAAAAATATTTGAAGAAGAAGTTGTTGACCATGGCCTACCCCCTCTCTCGGTGCCGATCAACTTTCTAGACTGGCACCGAGAGAGAACTTTAAAGAAGTATCTGAACGCTTCCCTCTCCGCGGATTGCTCTTCGCGTGTCTACGACTATGTCCGGCGGTCTCTAGGGGCTAGCACATGCTGTCAAATCTTGCGTAGGCGGCCTCTCACTAAAGTTAATATGCCCTAGAGGCAATAATAAAGTTATTATTTATTTCCTTATTTCATGATAAATGTTTATTATTCATGCTATAATTGTATTAACCGGAAACATAATACATGTGTAAATACAGAGACAAACATAGTGTCACTAGTATACCTCTACTTGACTAGCTCGTTAATCAAAGATGGTTAAGTTTCCTAACCATAGACATGAGTTGTCATTTGATTAACGGGATCACATCATTAGGAAAATGATGTGATTGACTTGACCCATTCTGTTAGCTTAGCACTTGATCGTTTAGTATGTTGCTATTGCTTTCTTCATGACTTATACATGTTCCTATGACTATGAGATTATGCAACTCCCGTTTACCGGAGGAACACTTTGTGTGCTACCAAACGTCACAACATAACTGGGTGATTATAAAGGAGCTCTACAGGTGTCTCCGAAGGTACATGTTGAGTTGGCGTATTTCGAGATTAGGATTTGTCACTCCGATTGTCGGAGAGGTACGGTATCTCTGGGCCCTCTCGGTAATGCATATCACTATAAGCCTTGCAAGCAATGTAACTAATGAGTTAGTTACGGAATAATGCATTACATAACGAGTAAAGAGACTTGCCGGTAACGAGATTGAACTAAGTATTGAGATACCGACGATCGAATCTCGGGCAAGTAACATACCGATGACAAAGGGAACAACGTATGTTGTTATGCGGTTTGACCGATAAAGATCTTTGTAGAATATGTAGGAGCCAATATGAGCATCCAGGTTCCGCTATTGGTTATTGATTGGAAACGTGTCTCGGTCATGTCTACATAGTTCTCGAACCCATAGGGTCCGCACGCTTAAGGTTTCGATGACATTTATATTATGAGTTTATGAGTTTTGATGTACCGAAGGAGT